>CATIWQ010155596.1:0-21861 GCA_949673415.1 Euphorbia schlechtendalii
AGATATGTTAGATATACAGCATAAAATATACTTAGCTATAGAAGTTAAGAAGATCTTAACTTGAGGTGAAAGACTTGTATTTTATTAATATAAGGAACTTAGTCAGTACATAATATATGTCCTGAACTAAGATTACATTAACGCTTATAGGCTGAGGAAGAAGAAGATCCGTGCAACTTCTACTTGTCTTGATTTGCTCTTAATCTTTGCTATGGATCCCTTGTGCTGATTTACCATTCTGACAACATCTTCAGCTACTTTCTCCCCCATTGCTATCTGGCCTTGAATAATTTGATCTAGGCATACATTAAAGGCGTCGAGAGCAGCTTGGAAGCTTTCTTACTAGCCTATGATTGTAGGGGAAATCTCTAGCTCAAGTTGCTCTTTTCCCTTAGCTGAAAGAAAGTCTTGGTCGTTCAGCTTACTCAACAGTAGATGATGACACCTTGAGAGATGGGCAATCTGATCAAAACCTTGACTCATGAACTGTTGAAAGCAGTGT
The DNA here is from genome assembly GCA_949673415.1 of Euphorbia schlechtendalii. Taxonomy (NCBI): domain Eukaryota; kingdom Viridiplantae; phylum Streptophyta; class Magnoliopsida; order Malpighiales; family Euphorbiaceae; genus Euphorbia; species Euphorbia schlechtendalii. The sequence continues at coordinate 503 of CATIWQ010155596.1, forward strand.
AGTAAGCCCCAGAAGTCCGTTACTATTAATGCAATCTTCAGCCTTGATTCAATGTCATAAATTTTTTGGCAAATGGCAGCCACATTTTTGGAAGTGAATTATATATCCTTGCCATCCATCTCTCCCAGTCTCAATAGGGCATCAATCTTTTGCTGCATGTCATGCACTTTGGATTTTATCTCATTGAGCTTGGCGTGAACTGACAATCTAGTCTTTGGGTAGATAAGCTCGCTTGGAGGCATACTGGGCATAGGCATGTCAGGAAATATTTTTCCCATTGCGGAAACAAGGAATTTTTGTGAAGAAGCAACCTTTTCTATGATGTGATCTATGATCTCCTTTGAATTGTGTCCATTTTTTCGCTGAGAGGATCTAGATTACTGATTGGGGCCTTATCCAAGTTGGAAGAGATGTTTTCCAACAGCTTCAAGATAAGGTCTTGCTTTTTATCTTAGATAAGTAAGAGCCTGGATTCTTACTCCACAAGCTTCGCAATGCTGTGGCTGATGTCCTTGGTAGTTGTCACCTCTTTGTTGAGGTCTTCAATCTTGTGATCGTTAAGCCTATTTATTTTGGCTTGTTCTTTTTCGAGTTCGTGAATCCGTGTCACTTGAGTAGCCATGTTGGTACTCAAGAGACTCAGCTGCTCAGTAGCAGCATCCACACTACCCTTTATCTTTCATACGACAATGTTTGCTAACATAGTAGACGTGAGGATAGATGCAGTAACTACCCAAAGCTGGGCTGCAGACTCCATTAACCCGTTAGAATCAAAGCCATCTTATCAACTAAGCTTTTAGCACTCTCTTTTGCCAAGTGATTTTGAATAACCAATAGGCTGCCCTGGATTCTCTCAAACTCCTCAAAGTAAAGAGCATCACTAGGCACACTTGTGTGCTGTTTGAATTTCGACAATTTTACCATGGACTTAGAAGATAAGTCTATCAATTCTTGAGTCAGTAGCATTTTGCTTACTGCTCCATCTAACTCAACATCAATCCTGAGCGCTGGAAATTGCTTTCTAGCTAACTCATGGATCTGAGTGAGGAAAGATGTATCAGCCATTTCTGGCTTTTTGCTGGATTCAGGTGCTTCATGGGCTGTAAAATTTACCTTAGCAGCCTGATCACTTGCGTTTCCCTACTAAGCGTAGTTCTCAGTATTGGGAACGTCCCTAACCAGATGGGTTAAGGGGTTAGTGGATGGGTTTGAAGAAGTGGTAGGTGTATTTACAAAAGAAGGGATTAGTTTGAGAGGAATAGAAGGTACAATGGCTTGAGAAGGAATTTGGTGAGAATGTTTAGGAGATGAAGTTACAGGTTTATGTACTGGTGTGAGAGGGCGACACAGAGTAGTGGGCCGAGAGTGCGCAGTTTCAGAGGCGTGGTCCACCGAGGTGTTTGAAAAAGAAGCACCAGGTCGGGGACCCAGGAAAAAGGTTGAAAGAGAGAGCGAAAAAAATGTTTTAGATCAGTTCGAACCCGAATCCGCTATCTCTTAGTGTGGAGTAACCACCTGGATTAGCTCTTTCCAGGAATTAGAGTCCTGTGAGGCTTAACGTCCGGGGGACTTCCCACCAAGACATGGAGATTCGGGTCCGGGATAAGTTGCTTATTTCTTAAGTGATCACATTATATTACATCTACGGAAAACCGTATTTACTTAGTTGTGCATATTTGCGCTTAGGTTGTTTTTCGAGTTTACATGCATGATTCATTTATAGGAAAAGCAGTAAATCAATCCACAAAACAATAAGTAAATGTGGAAAATAAAAATTACAAGGCTTTAAAAAATTGGGAGATGCAACCGCCAGCTACCCTATTAATTACATTTCCCAAAAAAATGAAAATACCATACCCGAAGGAAAATTAAAATCCTAAACATACATCTAACTTGCATCCGCAAAGGTTAGCACAAGGGATATCACATATGTTTGATTTGATGTTAGCGAGGTCTGTGTGGCCTAATTAAAACATTGAATATTTTAAAGTTGTTATTTTAAATAAAAATAGTTCATTTTTATATACATGTATGTTGATCAATTTTATCAGTGAAAATGATCACATGGCATAAGGTGAGGTCTGTTATCCGGGAATATATTTTATTCCCTTCATGGGGGTATTCTAACATACAAAATAAATAAATAAAAGGAGAAATAAAAGATGAAGAAGAAGAATATTACAACATTTACAATAATAATAAGAAGTAATTCCTAGGTCCACAAATAAAATAAAAGGAAGATGAAAGCAGATGAAAGCATGAAATTGGTAACTCTAGGAACTTAGAGGCTTACCCTTGCGGTATGAATCCACTTCGGCGTATCCGTTCGGCCTTTGGAAGTCATCCTCATCCTTTAATTTAGGTGAAATTGTGGATGTAAAAGTCCAAAAAATCGTCGTTTAATTCTTAGAATTTTAGTGTGATTTAATTGAAAAATACGTGTTTATTTATCCAAAAGATAATTAGACTCGAGTTCTAAATTCATTTTCGACCCGAGAATATTTGAGGATTTAAGAAGAAATAGAAGAAGAAATTTGATTAAAAGATGAATAAATTTGAGATCCAAAAGTGTTTTGGATCCAAGAAAAAATTAGAAAAAAAGAAAGTGTTTTTATATGTGTTTTTTTTAATCTGAAGAAGAGAATTTTTCTCTAAAATTTCGAGCCCCCTTCAATCCAAAAAGGTCCGACTATTTATAGAAAAATCTCAGGATACCCAAAAAAGGCAAAAAAGTTAAGCGGGGTCGCCAAAGAGCTTGGCGACCTCGCCAAACTCACTGGCGAGCTCACCAGCCTCGCCAGACTATTTGCCGAGGCTTGCCTCACCGAGGCAAGCCTTGCCAAAAAGTCTGGCAAGCTCACCAGACAACCTAGCGAGGCTTGCCAAGATCTGGCGAGGTTCGCCAAACCCCTGGCAAGGTTTGCCAGACCCTTGGTGAGCCTCACCAGGCCTTTGGTGAGGTTCGCTAGGTTTCTGGCGAGCCTCGCTAGAGTCTGGCAAGGTTCGCCAGATCCCTGGCGTATCTCGCCAGCCCTTTAGCGAGCCGTGCCTTACCAAATATTGGCGAAGCAGGCTCCTGATTCGGTTTTCGACTACGTTTTCGAATTTTTGTGTATTTTTATATTTTTTAGTTAATTTCTGAATTAAAGTCCTTTTAAATTCAGCGATGAGGAAGACTCCCATTTGAAGATCGTCGGATGGTCGAAAATCATGTGATTCAAGGATAAAATCCCGAAAAAGCCATCATCATCGAACGCGCGAGCTGGTATAAAATCCCGTGCACCCAACTAGAGAGGGAAAAGGATCTTGATTATCAGAGGGTGAAGTGATATGGATGATTGATGATTTCTTAGATGAGGAGGAGGAGGAGGAAGAAGAAGAAGAAGAAATAGATATTTTTTGTGTGTTAGGTTCTATAGGAGTAGATCTTGAGGGGTTGATAGTGTTTATAGGTGAAGGATATACAAAAGAAGGAGAAGGGGTAGGAATTTTATTTACCTCTGGGTTAGCCGTTTGATCCAAGGATGGATTAGCCTGAGGTTGTTTAAGTTGAGGAGCGTATTCCTCAACAGGAGTGAAACTGTTTGTGGGGATGCTAGGTTCCTGAGGATTAGATTCCTTAGCAATGGGATTGATGGATTCCCCAGCACCTTCCTTGCTTCTCACCACCTGCACATTTCTAGGCTGTGGCCTTGTGGTGGAGGAGCGCTTACGTTGAGTGCCCTTCATCTTGGCAAATAATCCTTTCAAGTTCTTAGTTGCATTGGACACATCCTGGTCCTCTACCTTGTATTTCTTGGCCTCGTCCGGCACCTTAGTAGAGTTTGAGACTACCATTTTGCACTTTCATTGGTGCAAGAATTCACTAGCCTCATCTTCATCCTCTTTTTCCTTAGCAAGCTCAACTTCCAGTTTTACCTTCGCTTCTCTTTGAACGTGGGTTTTTGTAACCATCTTCCTTTGCTGTTGCTGAGCAGGAACTTCACTGGAGTTGGCTGGACTCTTCCCCCTGGCCTTAGACGAAGCAGCCTCCTGAGCTATGGAGGAGGTGGCAGAGATCTTTTCAAAGATGGTGGAGATAGGAGCATTATCAGAGCTAGATTCATCTCTGAATTCTACCATAAAAGGATCTTCCTCCTCCTTGCTGATGTCCATAGGTACTACTGTCGGTATGCACTTCTGCTTTTGCTTTTGTTATGCCTTGGCGTACCTAGCATGCACTTGATTGTTGGTCAACTTGCTAAAGTGAAACATCTCCAGCTTCTTCTTCACTTTCAGAATTGATCTAACGGACTCCCCCAAAAACTCACCCAAGTTGACTTTCACTGCCCTCATTATCTACGATATGAGATAACCATAGTGATAGATGGTAGTTAGTTTGGTCAGGTGATGAAGTATCAGCATTGGCCAATTAAGTTTCTTACTCTCTACCATATGGTAGACCACACACCTTTCCAAATAGGTGCAGCTAGTCAACGAGCCATTCTTTAGCAGCAACAACTTCACTACCAGCTCATGACACATCCTGGCTTCCCAAGACATCCCACTAGCAGCAATCTCCCCATACACATAATTTGCGTCGAGTTCCTAATCTTCAAGAATAAGGGCAACTCTAACCATTTTCCCCATTTTCCATTCCCCAAACCCCATTTTGCAGGATCTACAGTATTTTTGCTCCAACAATCTTCCTCATTTTCAATTCCCCATTTTAGATTCCAATAAAGTAATAATATTTTATTATTATTATATTAATTTATTTACATCAAATCTATTCCCAATAACTAAAAAAATATTAAACACATTAAATTAAATCAAAACTAAAAAAAAATATTAATATAATAACTATTCCCCAAAATGGGGTTCCCCATTTTGGGGATATCCCCAAAATGGGGAACCATTGGAAGAGCCCTAAGAACAGCATCTTCATCACCAGACTGCCGGAGCTGAGTGCCTGAATTGGGCATGTTGAGAATGCTCCCAATGAGCCTGGTACAAATCAGGGTTGTCTTGCCTGCACACTCTATCATCAGGACATCATTGAAACCTTCAATAGTATATAGATGGGTGTAGAAGGCTCTCATGAGTCCTGTGACTGCTGGCCCTCCATCTTCAGAAAAGCACTGAGTCACTACTGTTTGATGACTCTGTGCATTGTCTTGTTCAGTAGTGAACCTTCATAGTCAACCTCATAGACTAGACCAAAGTCTAGGTTATCTTCCCAAGCGATTTTAGCGATACAGATTCTTGCTTTCAATGTAATCTTCTCTGTTTTCCCTTGATTATCTACCACAATCTTCATCACAATGGTGTTCTTGAGTTTGTAAGTGGTTCCGATTCTCGCCGTTTGAGATTGGAAGTTAGAGAAAATGAGAGAATTTGAGGGAATGAGAATTAGTGTTTGAATGCTCTAAAGGTTTTGAAATTGCCAAAGCAAGTAATCTTCCTTCTCTCAACTAATTATCTTATATAGGCAAAAACCCATTTTTAGGGGGTACGTGTCATAATCTTAGCTTAAGATGGATAATTAACGCTAAGATTAACATCTAATGAATTACATCAGTAAAATGGTGAGTTTAGACAATGACTATTCCAATTCTATTCCACGTCATTTGAAAACATAGAAATTTGAAATTTAGCTGTGAACAGTAACTCACACAGTTACTTAGAAAATTTGATGGCATTGTCCATGTGTCCTCACATACTTGATTTCCAATACTTAGTTAAAATTTTGATAATTTCTATCTTCTTCATCATTGAGGATTTCCCATACCAATAAATTGCCTTGGTGTATTGAATTGTTCCTTTGGTAAAGGCTTGGTGAAAATGTCAACACACTGTTTATTTGATGGAATAAATTCTAGCTTAACATCTCCTCGTAGCACATGATCTCTAATGAAGTGATGCCTAATGTTGACGTGCTTCATTCTCCCATGCTGGACTAGATTTTTAGATAAATCAATTGCACTCTTGTTATCGCACATAACCTCGAGACAATTTGACTTAATTCCATAATCTTCCAGTTACTTTTTATCTAAAGGAGTTGAGCTACGCAACTTCCTGCTACCATGTACTCAGCTTTAGCTGTACTCAGTGTAACTAAAGTTTGCTTCTTGCTATACCAAGAGATAAGACATTCTCCAAGGAAGTGGCATCCTCCCGTTGTACTTTTCCTATCCAACTTATCCCTTCCATAGTCTGCATCTATGAATTCCCTAGGAGAGAAATCTGAACTGTTGGGATACCATAGACCTACTTCAATTGACCCTTGCAAATACCTAAGAATCCTCTTCACAGTTGCTAGATGGGATTCCCTAGGATCAGCTTGGTAGCGAGCACAGTAGCATACAACATACTGTATGTCTGGTCTGTTGGCGGTTAGGCAAAGAAGAGAACCAATGATTCCTCTACAGAGTTTGTTATCTACTGAATTTCCAGCCTCATCTTTACTTAAAATTGTGTCAGTGGCCATGGGAGTGGACATAGACTTTGAGTTTACCATGTCGAATTTCTTTATAACTTCTTTTGTGTATTTTTAGACAGGTTGATGAAAAAGCCATCTTCTGTTTGTTTGATTTGAAAACCCAGAAAGAAGTTCAATTCTCCCATCATAGACATTTCGAACTCACTCTTCATTTGCTTGCTAAATTCCTTACACATCATTTCATCAGTTACTCTAAATATAATATCATCAACGTATATCTAGACTAGCAACACATCTTCTTTTCTTCACTTGATAAACAGAGTCGTATTTGCTTTTCCTCTTTTATAGCCTTTGCTGATTAAGAAATTAGTCAGTCTCTCATACCATGCTCTTGGAGCCTGCTCAATCCGTAGAGGGCTTTCTTCAGTTTAAAAACCTGCTTTGGAATTTTTGCATTTTCAAATCCTGGATGTTGGTGAACATATACTTCTTCTCGAATGAATCCATTTAAGAAAGCTCTTTTAACATCCATTTGAAACAGTTTGAATGCAAAGGCACAAAGGATTCGAATGGCTTCAAGTCTAGCTACTGGAGTATAGATTTCATCATAGTCAATACCTTCCTGCTGATTGTAGCCTGGAGCGACAAGTCTGGCCTTATTCCTGATAATAGTGCCATCTTCATCAAGCTTGTTTATTAAGACCCATTTGGTGCCAATTATTGATTTTCCTTTAGGCTTAGGAACTAGATCCCAGACATCATTACGTTTAAACTGATCCAGTTCCTCTTGCATTGTAATAATCCAATAGTCATCTCCTTCTGCATCTTCAAACTTCTTGGGTTCGATTAATGATATGAATGCTAGATGACTCATCAAATGACTTATCTATCCTCTTGTCATTATTAGATTGTGAACATCATCGACTATGCTGTTAAGAGGATGGTTGTGATGGGCTCTAATCTCTCTTGGAAGACTCGGATCAGCTACTGGAGGATTGACAATTGGATGCTGAGGTGGAGGTTGATCTTTGCCATTGTTAAAGTTGATTGAGAGATCTTCATCATCATCTTTGGTTTCCTCAGCTGGGGGATCCTGAGCTGAGTTGGGTAGCTCAGCTTGTGGCGTACTGAGTTGATTTGAGAACTTAGTGGCTCCCTCATCTTCTTCGTTTGGACGTCTTTCTGCAACGTTAGTTTCACCAAAATCTACATGCATAGACTCCTCTAAAAGGCTGGTTTGCTTGACATATATTCTATATGCCTTACTGTTAGTTGAGTATCCTAAAAAGATATCTTCATCAGACTTAGGATCAAACTTTCCTCTAATTGCTCTTTGGTGTTAAGAATAAAACATCTACAGCCAAAGGATCTGAGATAACCAATCTTAGGCTTGCACCGTCGCCAAAGCTCGTAGGGAGTTTTCTCAAGAGTTGGGTGAATTATAACTCGATTCAAGATATAACATGCTATGTTAATAGCTTCTCCCTAAAAGTATTTTGGTAGATTGTTATCGCTAAGCTTCGAGCCATTTCAACTATGGTCCTATTCTTCCTATCTACAACCCCATTTTGTTGAGGAGTATAAGGAGAAGAGAAGTTGTGCTCAATGCCATGCGCTGAACAAAATTCTTCGAAATGGGAATTCTCGAATTCACGTCCATGATCACTTCAAATTCTACAGATTTTAGCTCCTAGTTCATTCATTATCCAATTATTGAGCTTGATAAATGATTCATAAGTCTCATCTTTGCTACTCTGCAAGACTACCCATGTGAATCTCATGAAGTCGTCTACAACTAATAGAGTGAATCTCTTACCACCCAAACTCATTAGTTGAATTGGGCTGAAGAGGTCTAGGTGTAGCAACTCCAACGGTTACTTAGTTACTACGTGATTTATAGATTTAAACGATTTCTTAACTTGCTTACCAAGCTGACAAGCAGAGCTGAGTTTGTCATTTTCAAAATTGATGCTGGGTAACCCCACAACTAATTGCTTTTTGGCCAGTTTGGACAAAATGTTCATATTGATATGACCCAACCTTCTATGCCATAGCCACGCATTATCCTCCTTAGATACGAGACACACATTAGTGGAGACAGGGGATAAATCAACCATGTAAACATTATTGGTTCTAGGAGCAAAGAGTATGGTTGAGTTAGTCTTACTGTCAATTACTGAGCATCCTGCTGAGTCGAAAATAACCTTCCTGCCTTTGTCGCAAAGCTGGGCCACACTAAGCAGGTTGAACTTTAGTCCTTTGACTAGAGACACCTCTTCGATTCAGGGAGAGACTCAAACAGTGCCGCAACCTACAATCTTGCCTTTCTGGTTATCTCCAAAATTGACACTTCCATTTCTCTTGCGTTCTAATGAGATGAACTGGCTTTCATCTCCTGTCATATGCCTTGAGCATCCGCTATTCAAATACCACATTTGAGAGTCATTAGTGGATCTAAAGCTCACCTGCAAAATAGTTAATTTTTCTTAGGTACCCATGCTTTTGAGCTGGGTCCTTCTTTGTTAGCAGTGCTTATGTTTGTCCAATCATATTCGTCAAAATAACCATTTTTATGTCTACACATTATTGTGACATGTCCAGCTTTCCCACAAAAACCACACACCATTTTTGCCTTGAGCTGGCTCGCTTTCTTTTGTTTAGAGGAATTTTTCCTCTTTGAATTACGAGTTTGGTTATTCAGAATTTGATTATTGGCTGGAGGAGGAACATCTTTCTTCTTTAATGTTGATATCTCATCAGTCAACTCATCTAATTTCTTAGTGAGCTTGCTGATAGCACACTCTTGATATTTAGCCTTTTCTTGAAGAAAGCGGATATCAAACGATAAGGAAGCATTGGCATCTTCCAGATCGTCACTTCTCCTCACTATCTCTTTGATGTTTTTCATCGATTAATTAGTCAATTTTATAACATCAAAGAGGCCCTGGGTAAATTCTTCTATTGACAAAGGGATTTCAAAATGTACCTTAGTTTGATGGGCTTTTCCTTTATCATACTCAGCTTCAGAGTTGACAACGGAAAAATTTCTACCTGAGGTAGATGCTGAGCCTTCACCTTGACTTTCGATAGCCATCAAGCAGAGATTGGCTGAATCAGTGGTTTCTTCATCAAATGATGAAGATTCTTCTGAATCACTCCAAGTAGCAGCAAGATCTTCATTCTTCTTGGAGAATCTCTTCTTAAATCTGTCCTTCTTTGCCTTTAGACAGCTTGACTGGATGTGGCCTTTCTCTCCACACCTGAAGCACTTAATGTCCTTATTATGCTCTTTCCTTAGTCTTTCCTCAGCTCTACGTCGCTACTGAGTTGACTTGATTTTATTGGGAAACTTCTTCTTGTTGTTGAACTTCTCATCCTTCTTTATAAAGCTTTTGAAGCTCCTTGAAAAAAGAACCATTTCTTCATCAGAGTCGTAGCTGGTGGACTCTTTAGATGAGTCTGCTTTAAGAACAATGGCTTTGCCTTCCTTGCCCCGATTCCTCTTGGAGTCATCTGAGTATTTTCTCAAAGACATCTTATGAGTTAGCAAGGTGCCTATCAGCTCATCATAGCTGTAGGTCTTAAGGTCATGAGCTTCCTTGATTACGCTCTTTTTGGAATCCCACTCTACTATGAGAATGAGGAGAATTTTCTTGACTAGCTCTTCCTCACTAAACTCCTTTCCAAGTCGTTTTAGTTCATTGACAATATTAATGAGCTGGGTATTCATACTTTGAATACCTTCATTGGCAGCCATCGAGAACATCTCATACTCTCTCAGTATGAGGTTTATTTTAGACTCCTTGACCTTTTCTATCCCCTCGTAGGTAATCTCCAGCTTCTTTTAGATTTCCTATGCTGTTTCACATCTTGAGACCCTATTAAATTTTGTAAGATCAAGTGCACAGTGTACGAAATTAATAGCTGCGGCATTCTCTTTGAGAAGCCTCAGATCAGCATCATTGTAGTTCTCTAGATCTACAGGTACACGCACACCATTCCTGACCTCAGTAGGAACTCTGGGGCCAAGCTAAATTGTAAGCCAGGCCTGCATATTTTGAGACTAGATGAAGTCCTTCATACGATTCTTCTAGAACATATAGTGATTACCATCGAATAGAGGAGGTCTGGTAATAGACATTCCCTCCTTCAGAAGAACTGTTTGACTAGAACCCGAGCTGAAGTTATTGTATGCCATTTAAAGATTTGACTCAAGAAGATTAGTCTTAAGGTTGAGTAACTACTCTGATACCACTTGTTGGTCCATAAACTGGTTGATGACAACAGTAGAGGGGGGGTGAATGCGTAAACTGGGTTACTTTTTAGACATTTCAATTAAAGCTAACTCAGTATGATTTTTATATGCATGCTGAGTGCGATATAAAAACATATAAATTGCTCAACTCAGCTGGCACAGTTTATCTTCAACCTTTAACTAAGTAAGGATTACTCAGTGCGAGTTGGATAACAAGCAAATAAACGATATGAGAGAGATGAATGAGTAAGAAGCTGATGAAGCTAATCTCTTAGAGTTAGAAAGATTACACCTAAGATTTTATCCTGGTTCGGCTCCTAGTCTACCTTCAGTCCCCGGATACTGTCTCCAAGCTTTAATGCACTAGTGGTTCATTCTTTCAATAGGCAGAGAAGCCTTTACAGTGGGTAGACTCTATTACAGAAAGTTCCCCCTTTCTAACTACCACTCAAACTCAATTTGGGTACCCTTCCAAAACTAACACTCAAGGTTAATAAGATAGAGTGAACTGATTTCATCTTATAATACGTTAAATCCTTACAAGGTTAATCCTATTAGTGATTCTCTCTATTACAAACTGATAGATCTATTTATTGTTTGCTTATTGCTTGCTAGTGAATTTCTTGAAAGCAGAGAAGATTTTCGCAAGGTTTTGCTCTTAGGAAATTCAAGGTGATTCACCGATGTTTGAACATCTGCTTCAGTCTTATATTTATACTACAAATCTCTGAGAAGTAGCCATTGCAAACTTTGAGGATATCACAAATCTTCAATTTCTCATTTCAATTAATATTTCGAATCTTCCCGTTGGAGATAGATTTCAGGATGTTTAGAAATAGGAATTGAACGTTGTGGTGCGATTTGTTTCCATTTCCAAATTCTCATTTTTCTTCAAGCAATCTAGATCTTTGAGAGATTTGCGCTTTAGGCAATGTGGCATCTTTCCATTGGATGACTTTGATAACGTTGCGAGATGGGCGCGGAGATCTTTGATACGCGACGCATTTCATGGGATTATTCCTTATTCTCTGATTCTAATGAGGAATTTCTGACACTTTGTACAGCCACATTTAATGTTGTGAGGACCACAGGAATCTCTATTAATTTCAGCATCTTTTTCTCCTAAAAAATAATAGTGGAATATTCTATTCCTTCACAGATAATGTTAAAATCATACATTTCATGGTGATAATGAGCGTCGCAAAAACTATTACTTTTGGATAAGTAATTTTGTAACTCAGCATAAGCTGAGTGATGATAACTTAAACTATATAGTACTCAACACAGATTTGGCTTTTCCTACACTAAGTAAAAGTATTCTTAGTGTTCAATAAACTTTTACTATCCCATATTGATTGCTATCACCAAAACTTTTGAGTACTGTGAGGTACTATTAACTTGGGTTCTACATCTATGTGAGAGCAACCCGTACTAAGCATAGTAATATTGTTATCCAGGTTTTTTTATAAGTGTCATAATTCATTTACCCTAGATTTAGAAAATTCATTTCATGTGTTGCTCTGCAAATAATTATTGAATATTTGGGCGTCTAGAACCATGTTTTTTAAAGTTATCCAGTGTAGGAAATATTCTTGATGATTTTGCATATTTTCTCTACTATACTTGTTCTTAGGAAATATCTATATAGTTTACATTTTCTCCAATCTGTTCATGCATCTGTCTATTCATCAGTCTACCATCCAAACCCTACAATATATCTTATTTCTTTTGTTCCGTAACTCTAGTTGGTCCTTAGAACCGAATTCCTTCCCTGTGGGATTGATATCTTTTAAAACTACATCGCAACTGTATATTTAAAGTTATTATCATTTTTCTATTTGATAAGCGGTACTGACAACACCTGTTCATATTAAAAACTTTTATATTATCAGTAAAAAAGTGAGGAACAAGTTTTTGGCGCCGTTACCGAGGATAAGCCTTTCGGAACGAGTATAGCCAAAATCTTACGAGCATTAATACATATGCTTCTTTAGGTGGTGCCCTCGGTCCATCAGGTTGTGGTACAATTTTTAGAGAACACATTGGCCATGTTTTATTTTGCTTCACGTTCTTGAACGGTATTTCATTCTCTTTTTTGTTGGAGTTGAAAGCAGCCTTGTATGCAATTGAGGTTGCGGCTAATATATGGTGGAATTTTCTGTGGCTAGAAAGCGATTCTACATTTTTCCTTAATCTTCTTTTAGGCAGAGGAGGCTCGTTTCCGTGGTAGTTGAGGGAGGATTGGCAGAAAACTATTCGGATCCTCAATGGTATGACTTTGAGAGTTTAACACATTTATCGAGAGGGCAATGGAGTGGTAGACGCATTAGCTGCATATGGAAAAATATCCTCTAGTAATTATTCTTTTTGGAATGTAGTTCCTAATTTTCTTAGTTACTTATGTTTTTAACTTGAGTGGACGAAACATGTTTCATTTCATTTAGTTCTTGTCATTTTTTCCTTATTCTAACTATTTTTTGTGTTTTCATTAAAAACATTTGGGTTTGGGTTTCTTATTTTGTATTTCGAGAGTGCCTGCCTAGTTAGGATGCTCATGCCAAAACAACCTCATTCGTCAACTTTTTTTCAAAAAAAATTAAAACAATTGATTAACAATATAATTGATAATTTAAACAATTTAAATAAGAATAATGTATTTGCTTTTATCAGCTCTTCAAGTTTTATTGTTAGTCTTTCACATAGATTTAAACAAGAATAATGTATTTGTTATTATAAAAAAGTAATTGAGTTATCAATGAAAAAAATCGCTTGGAATCAAAATGTAGATCATTGGACAATTTAATTTATTGTAATGTAGTTGTGATGATGGTGAATGTAATAAAAAAAATGGGCAAACTTCAAAAAAGTTTCATGTGTTTTGAACAATTTATAAAAGGGGACTTTTGGTATTTGGGATCGCAAAATGGGGTCTGTGATTTCAATCCATTAGCAAAACAAGGAATTTTATTTAACTCCGTTAATCTTGCTATCATTTCAAGGGGTATTTTGAAAAATCTACATAAACTTCACCTTCTTCTTCCTTATCAACTCTAATATCAAATTAGGGCCCCATTTTTATACATCCAATTTCACCAAATGAAAGCATTTCAAACGAAAACTACAAAACTGCCATGGCTACTAGCTTACGAGCTTTATGAAATACTTCCTACTTTTTGTATTTCTAATTCCTACTGGTGATTTCATTAACATATGGAGTAGGTGGATTTCTTTTCTGATCATCATACGTTGGGGAAGGGGGAGATTTGTTTGAATAAGAGGTTTCGTTCTCCTTCTTCTTGTCAAGCTGAACATTAAGTTTTTTTTTTTAAAAAAATCATCATCAGAGGGATGAATATCGCAAGACATTTCACTGGTATTTGAATTAGAATTATTGAATATGTCATCTCTGGTTTCACAAGGGTTAGAAGGATGAGATTGAAACTGAGATTAGGTAGAGGTCTCTCATCTCTTCCACCTTAGAAAGTTTTATTTGGTTGAGATCGAGATCGATATGGCGGCCTACCGCCTCTCTCAGCTCTTAAAGGCCTGTTTGTTAAGGGTTGTGGAGGGTTTTGAGCTGGTCTTCCATTATTTTCTTCAGAGTTGGATTTGTAACTGGAATTGTAGCTTGTTCTTTCTCTTGCAGAGCTGATTTTTCAAAGAATTGGATGGGGATTGCAATTGGATTTGACATTTTGTGGTTTTCCAAATCCTTAGATCCGTAATTATGGAGACAATGTGTTTATTGGCTTATGAACAAACTTCAATTTGAAAGATTTTGTAAATTCATTGATGGTGTTTCTGGAGGTTTTGATGTGAGTTTGATATTAGGGTTTAAATATAATTTATCTAAAATACCATTTGCCACATCAGCAAGGTTAACGGAGTTATAAAAATTCCTAGTTTTGTTGACGGTTAGAAAACTCAAATCCCCTTTTGAGACTCGAAATATCATAAGCGTCATTTTCAAAATGACGCAAACCTATGATATTTTTTTTTTAAGAATACCCTAAATTTAGCACTTTTCAAATGAAATATATATGGTATTGAAATGTTACAATTATTGATCACAAAAAAATGTTACAATTATTCATCTCCAGGACTACAAGACTCTAAATGCTAATTATCAATATGTTTTTGTTTACTGACCATCAACTGTTGTAGAATTCAATACGTGTAGGATTGTGGTTTCAAACTTCACAATCAACAAACTTAACAAAAAAAATACCACATGTTATTGAAAAATACCCTACATTTTAGTAAGTAATCAATTTAGATGCCTAAATTAAGCTATACATTCAAACTAGGTTGCCATTGTAGTAACTTCATATAAATTACATATATTATATAGTACTGACAATATTACAGTATCAATTGAATATAGTATAATTGATACCTTTTTTAAAATAGAAGTGAGGGGTTCTATGTTCGAAACTCAGCTTCTTCAAAAAAATCCATATTTATACAAAATAATAATACAATAATTTGCATATCCTAAATGAAAATCCAATGTTCCCAGTTCAGTATCCCTAACTATGGCCCCATACAATTTGAGGGGATAAATTTGGGACACCTGGGATATGTAGTATTTTTTTCAAATGGACTATACTAAGAGATATTCTTTTCGGTGTCTAAACATTGTTATTCTAGGATTCTCATCAACAATAATTAAACATTTGTTATTATACTAAAATGATTAATTTATTGTTTTTACTTTATCATAAAATTCTAATTTTTCTTATTTCTTACTTTATAATATCATTTTATACTTAATATCTATTCTAATTTATACAAAGGTAAATTAGAAAAAAAATTATTTAATGTCACATTAATACATGATAATGACTAAAAAATAAAATCAAACACGGAAGGAGTAACAAACACCGACAAATCCACATGTGTAATGGGTACTTGCTCCTCATTAATTTTAATTTATTATAAATTACTTTTTAGATAAATCAAATAATGAACACGTGAAATTACTAGTCACGCTCCACATTGTTGAATATTATGTGCAGCCTTTCACTGTGCATACTGTGCAATCGGACAACTTATATAATATTTAATTACAAATTTCTATTTAATAACGGTTTGTATCATTGCAGCGGCACGTGAATTTGAAGTAACACTAAGATGAATATGATTTTCACATGAATATAGTTTTTACAAATATCACGACAACGAGAAAGTTTTGACGAATTGATGTAGCACTCCGTTTGAATTACGATATTGGTGAATAATAAAAAAATAACCCATTATTCATTTTTGGAATTTAATTTTGTACAAAATGGGTTGATTTTAAGTATTTATATCAATCAAAATTTTGGTCTATAATTATTTTGATCAAATAAGTTTCAAATTCTATATGTTGTAAGTTATTTTGTTTTCCACCACTACCAACTGATGAAATAACAGATGATGACATGCTTTTTTTAATTTTCAAATCTTATTTTGTCGTTATCTTTAATTCTATTCATTTTTTGGACATGCCGTTTTAGAGTTTTTTGTTCGTCTCATTTTTATCTTCGAAACGCCATCCATTGTGATATACTTTTTTGATAATTTTTTTCAACTGTTCGATATATGGTGGGAACATGGTAGGAAGTAAAAAATGACAACTCTGGAAATATTACTGTAGTTTCTTGATATATAACTGGTGAAAGGAGCACTATCCAGTTGTTAAACATGACAGAAGCACTATTAGGTAGGAACATGGTAGGAAAATGAACTTGAAAATTAAATAAAACAAAATCAGATAACAACATGGTAGGAACGTGGTAGGAAGTAAAAAATGACAACTCTGGAAATATTACTGTAGTTTCTTGATAGATAGTTGATAAAAGGAGCACTATCCAATAGTTAAACATGATATGAACACTATCTGGTAGGAACATGGTATGAAAAAGAACTTTAAAATTAAACAAAATAGAAACAGATAATAACATGGTAGGGACATGGTAAGAAGTAAAAAATGACAACTCTGGAAATATTATTGTAATTTCTTGATAGATAACTGATGAAAGGAGCACTATCCAGTAGTTAAACATGACAGGAGCACTATCTGGTAGAAACATGGTAGGAAAATGAAATTGAAAATCAAACAAAATAGAAGCAAATAACAACATGGTAGGACACATGGTAGGGACATGATAGGAAGTAAAAAAATGATAACACTAGAAATATTACTGTAATTTCCTGATAGATAACAG
The DNA here is from genome assembly GCA_949673415.1 of Euphorbia schlechtendalii. Taxonomy (NCBI): domain Eukaryota; kingdom Viridiplantae; phylum Streptophyta; class Magnoliopsida; order Malpighiales; family Euphorbiaceae; genus Euphorbia; species Euphorbia schlechtendalii. The sequence continues at coordinate 17,388 of CATIWQ010155596.1, forward strand.
ATGAAATGAGCATTATCCAGTAGTTAAATATGACAGGATCACTATCTGGAAGGAACATGGTAAAAAAATGAATTTGAAAATCAAACAAAACAAAAGCATATAACAGCATGGTAGGAGTATGGTAGGAAAATAAACTTGAAAATTAAACAAAATAGAAGCAAATAACAACATGGTAGGAACACGGTGGGGACATGGTAGGAAGTAAAAAATGACAACACTGGAAATATTACTGTAGTTTCCTGATAGATAACTGATGAAAGGAGCACTATCAGTAGTTAAACATGACAAGATCACTATCTGGTAGGAACATGATAGGAAAATGAACTTGAAAATCAAACAAAATAGTAATAGATAATAACATGGTAGAAACATAGTAGGGACATGCTAGGAAGTAAAAAATGATAACTCTGGAAATAATATTGTAATTTCTTGATAGATAATTGTTGAAAGGAGCACTATTCAGTAGTTAAGCATGACATGAGTACTATCTGTAGGAACATGGTAGGAAAATGAACTTGAAAATCTAACAAAACAGAAGCAAATAACAACATGGTAGGGACGTGGTAGGAAGTAAAAAATGACAGAAATATTACTGTAGTTTCCTGATAGATAACTGATGAAAGAAGCACTATCCAGTAGTTAAACATGACAGGATCACTATATGGTAGGAACATGGTAGGAAAATGAACTTGAAAATCAAACAAAACAGAATCATGTAACAACATGGTAGGAAAATAAACTTGAAAATCAAACAAAACGGAAGCAGATAACAACATGGTAGGGACATGGTAGGAAGTAAAAAATGACAACTGGAAATATTACTGTAGTTTCCTGATAGATAACTGATGAAAGGAGCACTATCCAGTAGTTAAACATGACAAGATCACTATATAGTAGGAACATGGTAAAAAAATGAACTTGAAAATCAAACAAAACAGAAGCATATAACAACATGGTAGAAACATGGTAGGAAAATAAACTTGAAAATCAAACAAAACAGAAGCAAATAACAACATGGTAGGAAAATGGTAGGGATATGGTAGAAAGTAAAAAATGACAACACTGGAAATATTACTGTATTTTCTTGATAGATAATTGATGAAAGGAGTACTATCTAGTAGTTACACATTACATGATCACTATCTAGTATAATTGATACATTTTTTAAAATAGAAGTGAGGGGTTCTGTGTTCGAGACTCAGCTTCTTCAAAAGAATCCATATTTATATAAAATAATAATATAATAATTTGCATGTCCTAAATGAAAATCCAATGTTCACAGTTCAATATCCCTAACTGTGCCCCCGTACAATTTTAGGGGACAAATTTGGGACACCTGGGATATGTAGTATTTTTTTTCAAATGGACTATACTAAGAGATATTCCTTCAGGTACCAAAATATTGTCATTCTAGGATTCTCATCAACACTAGTAAAATATTTATTACTATATTAAAATGATTAATTTATTCTTTTTACTTTATATTAAAATTCTCACTCTTCTTATTTCTTACTTTATAATATCATTTTATACTTAATATCTTTTCTAATTCATACAAAGGTAAATTAGAAAAAATAATTATTGAATGTCACTTTAACATGTGATAATAACATACAAAAAAATAAAATCTTGGATAATATCAATTTTTCAAACACTGAAGGAGTAACAAACACCGACAAATCCACATTTAATGTAATGGGTACTTGCTCATTAATTTTTAATTTATTATGAATTATTTTTTAGATAATTCAAATAATAAACACGTGAAATTACTAGTTACGGTCCACATTGTTGAATATCATATGCAGCCTTTCATTGTGCATGCCGTGCAATGGGACCACTTATATTATATTTTATTATAAATTTCTATTTATTTACGCTATCATTGCAGCAGCACGTATATTTGAAGTAACACTAATGAATATGATTTTCACATGAATATAATTTTTACAAATATCACGACAACGAGAAAGTTTTTAAGATATTGGTGAATAGTAAAATAATATTTCACTATTCATTTCCAGAATTTAATTTTGTATAAATGAGTTGATTTTAAGTATTTATATCAACTAAAGTTTTGGTTCATAACTATTTTGATTAAATAAATTTCAAACTCATATTCTATACGTTCTAAGTTATTTTGTTCTCCATCACTACACACCTATGTAGCACGGAAACGGAAACCGACACGTAAACAGAAACAGGGAAACACCTTTTCTAAAAAATATAGGTTTGGAAATTGTGGGGAAACGTGTAAATAATAAAAATTTAGAGGTATATTCATAAATATGAAAAATATAAAATTTCGTACATATTATTTCATTCTTATATAAAATATTAAAAAACTTGAATTTTAAAATAAATTTATTGATTATAAAGCAAATCTACATGAGTGATGGTTATTTCAAAACATTAAACAATAGTAAATATGGTTATCGAAGACAATAAAGTTTCATGAAGTCTGAAAGTTGTGTCATATTTACTAAGTCGTAATAATGTAAGTATATAAAACGGAATAAAACAAGTTTTTATAATATAATAATATTAGTAATAATATAAATAATGAATTGAGTTTTTAAAGTCTTAGTAGTTTGAATGTATTAGAAAGTTTAGTTTTGTGAATGAATTAAAATTAGGTCTTTCGATATCAGGAATTGCTAGGAAACGGTTTCTGGAATTTACGAAAACGAGTTTTCAACTTTCATTAATTGTAGAAACGGCCCAGAAACGTTTCGTAGGGGTTTCCTAGGGTTTTCGTTTCCGAAATGAATGGGAAACGCGAAACGACATGTCACATGAGTTTCCGTGCTTCCTAGCTACCAACTGATTACATCACAGATGATGTTAGGCTTTTTTTTCAATTTTCTCATCTTATTTTATCATTATCTTTTATTCTATTAATTTTTTAGACATGCCGTTTTAGAGTTTTTTGTTCATCTCATTTTTATCTTCGAAACGCCATCTATTATGATATACTTTTTTGATAATTTTTTCAACTGATCGATATATGGTAGGAACATGGTAGGAAGTAAAAAATGATAACTATGGAAACATTACTGTAGTTTCTTGATAGATAACTGGTACTATCCAGTTGTTAAACATGACAAAAGCACTATCTGGTAGGAACATGGTAGGAAAATGAACTTGAAAATCAAATAAAACAGAATCAGATAACAATATGGTAGGAACATGGTAGGAAGTAAAAAATGACAACTCTGGAAATATTATTGTAGTTTCTTGATAAATAACTGATGAAAGAAACACTATCCAGTAGTTAAACATGACAGGAGCACTATTTGGTAGGAACATAGTAGGAAAATGAACTTGAAAATCAAACAAAACAGAAGCATATAACAACATGGTAGGAACATGGTAGCTATGTGGTAGCTACCAGTTTTCTACCAAAGTCGAATAGTTGGAAAAATTTTTCGAAAAAATATATCACAATGGATGACGTTTCGAAGAAAAAAATTAGATGAATAAAAAACTCTAAATTGGCATGTCAAAAAAAAGGTTCAAGAGATAATGGTAAAATAAGATGAGAAAATTAAAAAAAAAAGAAGCATGCCATCATCTGTGATATCATCAGTTGATAATTAAATAAGGAACATTCAAGGTAAAAAAAACCAAACTTTAAATGGTTATGGAATGCAAATGAATAAGTTAGAAGATAAATTAGTAAATAGTATACTCAAAGAGGAAATTTATAACAAATTCCCTTTACTATTTAAGTATATAGTTACTTTTAATACATACGTATATTATTACTATTAACGGATACAATAATATTCTGGTATATGGGTACTATTCACGTGAATAGAGAATTTCATGGTAACAAAATGTAATGAATATATTATTGCAATTAATTGAGCAAAATAAGAGCTTTTGTTAAAATTCTATCGCCACATCTTATTGGAGCAAATATATTCCCTGAAGTAAATATGATATATTTCTTGAAATGTATATTATATCATTATAAAAGTTTAATGGTATTGGGGACCTCGTTCCGAAATTTTCTCCCGTCTCAACCTTTTAGCTTTCGGGTAGACACGTCGTCTCTCAGAGAGTTTTTCTAAAACAAAAAAGAAATCTAAATGGTAAATTTGCAGTCATTATTATAATTGTATAACCACTTGAAGTGAAAAATGAAATTTGGTATAAAATATACCCAACACTTATGGAAAAGTCACTGTAATGACAAATATAATTTTAATCATTTACTAACCTAACATTTATATTTTTGCTTATTGGTTGTATTTATTTATAGTTTTTCTATTGTTTACTTTCTGGAAATTGAGTTATAAAAATAAATGTATTATAATTAAAATTATCGACTATTAAAGATCATACAGATCTTTGTTAAATCATAATAAAATATATGGTATAAGTTTAAATTTACATGAATGTGCTACCAATTTACACGGGAATGGGAATTTCAAAATGATGATAATACTGACCACTAGAAGTGGAATCA
>CATIWQ010155604.1:0-17842 GCA_949673415.1 Euphorbia schlechtendalii
TGAATGAATGGCAGAAAAATACAAATACATATAGATAGATAAATTGAGCCGAGTCTCGATTTACCTTAGCGAAGTAGAGTAAAATACACTCAACGATGTTGTCTAAGTTTACACTTAGAAAATAAACACAAATAATAAATAATGGGTGATGAGCGAAATAACTGTAGAGTAAATAAAAGATAGATTTAAGAGAGAATACAAACAACAATTAATATTGATTTGGATTCAACCTATCTCCAATTCCCAGGTATCTTCCATGAGCTCTAATCCACTATTTACCAACTCTTTTAACTTACGTGGAGAAGCCTTCACAGGATAATTCCAGGAAGTACCTTCCAAGATACAACTCTCCAGCAAGATTTGAATGCCCTTCTCAATCTCCTTATCACTCACAGTTTTGAAGAACTAAACTTATAACAAGTTGGTTCTTTTTATATATCTAATTAGATTCTAATTCAATAATCTAACTATCTCAGAATGCAAGAGTAAAATGATTTCTGTGATTTGCTTCTTTGCGAATTGAGAATTTCTAGTTGCTGAATAAATTTGACAGAGTTTTAGCACTTAAGGAATTCCATATATGATCACCAAGTTTAAACTACCGCTTTCATGCTCATTTTATAGGCAAGGGGTTGAAGTGGTCGTTGCAAACTTGTCCTTCATCTCGTTTTATCTCCAATTTATCTTCTCTTCATGTATTAAAAAATCTTCCATTTTGAGACAGATTTAAATCCATTGCGAGACAAATTTGACTTTATTTGTTAATCTACGAGATTAACCATCTATAAAAATATCATGAAGCTTCAACCTTTAAATTGATTGTGTCTAGCAAGAGATAGACATGAATTGCTATGTGGCTTCGTTTGATTTGCTTGAAGTACTTACGTTGACAAGTTGGAGTGAATTATTCTGAAATACGATGTGAGAATTCAATTTTCTTGGACTTTAACATTGACATACCGACATTTTACACTAACAGCTTTTCCCTTGGATCACATAATTATTCCCTTTTTACTTTTTGTGCCAAATCATCTTTGAGACCTACAAAGCATCGCCAAGGAATATTCTTTCCAAAAGCAAGGGTGAAAAGCATACAGTGTTATCAAGTGTTAGCTGAAGATACTCAGCATGTAGTACAATAGTAACTTTGCTAAGTTTTTTATTATTGTCCCTCTTTCGAGTAAACCATTACTCTAGAAACTACATTAGTTATTGACTTAATTATTTTAGGTTAGCAGGGCTAAACTTAAATCTATTTACTTAAGACAAACAACTATCTATCATACTGACTTAACATTTTCTTTTCTTATGTTTATCATTCTCAAAAAACTTATCCCAAGATTGTTGAACAATACCTTAAGCTAGGTTCAACAATCTCCCCCATTTTTGAGTAATGGCAAACCATAGACTAGCAAGCGTTATTTCAGTAAATAAAAATGAAAATGAGTTACTAGGATAGAGTTAAGACTCCCCCATGTTGAGTGAACTTCATTGAGATTAAGTGAACTCCCCCATACAGAGTGAATTCTTCTTTAGTCAACATTAATCTTCAACATTCAGCAATCTTGTTATTCTTTTTTCTTATAAATCTGCAAAAGCATCATTCCATATATATTGCAGTTATTACCAAGTTAAAGAGAATTTAACTTGAAATAAATGGGTAACCTTTTCATTAATTAACTAGACAGTACAAGATTATGATGAGAATCTATACTGAGATATTCTATTATGCATAAAATGATTGTAAGTATAGTAAATTCTTATCTAGTCTGACTACTATGAATCTTGATATCTCCTTGAAGTGATTGTATTCTAGCCAGCTCACCTTGACCAATAACTTTAGATGGAGGAACCATGGGTTGCTTTCCAAGATGTTTGGATTGATAAACTAGGTAAGGAGGAGGTTGAGGTGATATAATCTTCAAAGTCTCAACTAAAACTTGGTTTTTAATCTCCCCCTTTGCCATTGCGTCTTTCATAATGGTATCAAAACCATCATTGACTTTTGCTAAGAAAGTTGGAATGATTCATAAGAAGAGGAGATAAATGGATCAATCTCCTTTTCAAGTTGAAGTTTTTCTTGTGTTAGAATGATATCCTTGTGAATTCAGTTGTTGAAGGAATAGAAGGGCTACTCTCAAACTCGACATATTATTCCCACAATACTAAGATGCCCAGATGTCTTGTAGTATATTTAGTGAATTTGACTCAAATATCTTCTCCTTCAAAAACTCCAAGATGATTTAAACTTGGGAGTCAAATGAGGTATATATCAAGAAGTGTACTCGATAATCATTGATTCCTCAACATACATTTTGAAGAAATTTTCTAGGTTGTTGTGAAAGTTTTTTTATCTTTGAATGTAAACTTTGTTCACCTTCCTGAATAATAGCTCCTTCTGTCTCTTTCAAGCTCAGCTTCTCTAATCCTTTCTATTAGATCTGAAACTTAGATGATGCTCGAAAGATGTTTTGACACTTACTATGATTATTATCCTTAGAAGCAGTAATCTATGTTAAAAGAAAGATAAGAATGTAAAAAGTCTAAAATAGCATCAAAGCCTAGCCTTATATCATCAGCTTATATCTGCTTCACAAGATGCAAGGATTAAAGCTACATTAGAGTCTTCATCAAAATGAAGATTCCTCAAAGGTTGAAAGATTATATCAAAGGGAAATATCCTCTTAGCTATGAAGTTTTAAAGATAAATTAATTGTGGGATTTTTATTTCAATTTATTTGAACAACATATCTCAAGGCATCACGTAAGTCAACTTTACCATACATTTGCATTTAATTTAACATCGCAAAAAGGTATGATACTTGAAAAGGACAAGCTGATGTTGATAGCAAGGAGAAAAGATAACTTTTCTCCCCTACAGTAGACATCGCGCATTGTGGGGACAATTTATTTAAACAGCTCCGTATTAATGACATTTCTCCATCTCTAAACTAATAATCAACTAATTTTAATAGGCCTGATTAAGTGGAAATTAATCCTTAAAATCCTTTAGTGATAACGGCTTGATTTCATAAAGATAACAAGAGATTTCAACGAAAGTCTAAGATTAACGAGAAAGTTCAAGCCTATATAAGGGAGAAAAGTTCTAGCAGAGGTAGTCGGTGAAGTATTATCTAATTTCAAGGGCAATTAAGCTATATCTCAAACACTAAAAATACTTCACTTAAATACATAAGAAAATAACCATTCTAATTAATTTTCAAATAGATTCTTAATGAAACAAAGTTCAGAAGCTCAAAATTATTTCATGCATATCTTGTTTATACTAGCTTAGTTGCTAAGCCAGTTTGGAGGAGCTTAGATATTAGTGACGATGATACTCTTAGTATTGGAATAGCTCAGAGCCTAGATGTTATGAGGATGGTACTCAATTATTGGTAAAGCTCAGAAGCTGGGATTGAGGATGATACTTAAGTTTGTAGTTAGCTCATTGTAGTGGGTTGTTTCTCCACCCAAAGGAAATAAAGCAAATTAAAAGTGGATGCTCAAGTTCAGAAGCTATGGTACATTAACAGTGGATGCTCAAGGTATATAATAGGAAATGAAGATCCATTCATTTCACTTGAATAAAATGAAGTGGGGGTGTTAGTTCTAGAGAAAACAAAAAGGGAAAGATCATTGGAAAAGGAGCCATTGGATCTGAAAACAAAATGGATGAAGTCTCCCTGGTTAATGGACTAAAATTCAATCTTCTAAGTGTTGCACATCTGTGTGATCAAGGAAGCAAAGTTTTATTTATATCTAATGGTTGTTCAATCATTAATTGTAAGTCCAATCAAACAATCTTTATGAACTTAAAATAAATAATGTTTACATGATTAATATAAATGATAAAGCTAAAGGATATTCATCTTGGTGTTTGCAGAACATGGAATGTTCAGAGTGGGTCTACGCGGCTGCCCCGCGAGCTGAAAAGCTCATGGGTCTCTAGCACGCGGGGTAAGCCCGTGCATGCTAGCTAGCTGCAAGCCCACAAGCACTGCCCATGGCAGCACTTGCGCGGCAAGCTTGGGCTTAAGGGAAGGCCCTCAAGCTAGCTAGGGCTTACCTTGTGGAGGCAGCTGCGAATTAGCCCACGAGTTCAGGTGACTCGCGCGGCTAACCCGCATGTGAGATGGGTTAGAGAGGAGAGGTATATTTATAAGGAGAGGGGGATTTTTTTGACTCCCTCTCAAACACAATGTGGGATGGGAATATTCCCATCCCACATTGTGTTTGAGAGGGAGTCAAAAAATCCTCCTCTCCTTATAAATATACCTCTCCTCTCTAATTATTCCACACTTCAGCTCAGCCTTTCTCTCTAAGTTTGACATCTCTTTCTTCGTGAGTTGTGTGAGATCCTCCTCGAGTTTCTCCAAGCAAGGAAGAATTCTTTAAAAGGCTCTTTCTATTTTAAAGTGAGCCTTCTCAGTTTATATTTTCGGGTTGATCTTCGAGCAGTCTAGCAACTGCTGTCGACTAACAGGTTCTACCTCAACGAGGTTTTAATCGGTGAAGAACTATGTGGATCAATCATAGAGGCTATCCTATTTAGGAGGCTTGTGCTAACGGATTGCTCTAAAGAAACTCCGCATCCAAAGAGAAAGAAAAGCATGCATCAACTAGTAATATTTTAAACTTAGATGCTAGGTTTCTTTTATAAGTTTTATAAACCTATTGGCATCTTTAGAATGTTTCAACTTAGATTATATCAATCATGGCATGCTTAGGAGATCCTTTAGGTTAATTTTAAGTTTTGAAATTCCACCTTGCAACTTTGCACATTCAATTACTGTCTTGATTAACCAACAAAAAATACGTGACGTTTTGAGTATCGGGGGATCATATGTCTTTACTAGAAAGCCCATTTGATAAATTAGAGTTATTGGGTTCCATATCGATCTGGAACATTGAGCCTAAAGGTTCCTGGATGGGAAGCCAAGTTTAGGTTCATCTCTGGCAGCTCTATACTTTAGGACCCTATGAGGTCACACTAATTGGGCCTTTACTAGACTAAGTTAAAAACTTTTAGATGGGTCTATACCGAGAATAAAAGGGAGCGTCAAACTCATTTTGGATGGGTTATTAATTGGTCAGACCAATAATAGTTAAAGGAGGAATTGAGGAAAAATATATTTGTGCGGAGCATGGGAATTTTCACCGTTGTGAGTGAGCCCTGTGAACATGGGTTGTTCGCAGGTGGGGGCCTGCATGGTAGCCTCGCGAGCATTGCAAAGGTGCTTGTGGGCCCGGCATGTTCTAGCTTATGCTAGCGCATGGTGGTGGGCTATAGGCCCGTAAGTGCTAGGCAACACTAGTGTGGGCCTGTAATGTAGGCCCACCACAATAACCCATAAGCTAGGCTTACGGTATGACCCGCAAAGCTTGGTTTACGGGATAAGGCAAGCCTTGTTGCACATAACCTGCTTATGTGGGATGTGCGGGTTGGTTTGACCCATAGAGCTTGGAGCTCAATGTAGTTAACTCGCGTGCGAGATGCGGAATTCCCCATCCCATATTGTTAAAAAGGGGAGCATGTTGCTCCTGTTCCCCCTATATATAGCCTCCTCCTCCTCCTCCTCCTTTGTTTTGTACTTTAGCTCAGCCTTCCTCCTAAGTTTTAACACTTTTATCTTGTGAGTTTTTGCAAGATACTCCACAAGTTTCTCTAGCTTTCGTAAGAATTCTTTTGAAGGCTTATTCCTATTTTGGAAAGAGCCTTCTTAGTTATATTTTCAGGTTGGTCTACGAGCAGTCTAGCAACTGATCTTAATCGACGAGTTCTCCCTCTACATGAGGTTTTGGTTGGTGGGGTGCTTGCAGACTTGTAATAGAGGTCGTCTTGGTTTGGAGGCTTGTACTAACGAAGTGTTGTCTGAGTTGCTCTAAACTTAGATGCTAGGTTTCTTTTAATAAGTTTTATAAACCTGTAGCATCTATAGAACATTTCAATTGAGATTTTTTTTCAATCATATCATGCTTAAGAGATCCTTTAGAGTTAATCTTAAGTTTTAAATTCCATCATACTACTTCGCATATTCATTAACTACCTTAATTAACCAACAAGTATACCCATGTCATTCGAGAATAGTTGTGAGCACAGGATTTTGTTCTAGCTCGCGCTTTCAATGATGACGATTTTTCGAGAATAAAATCCTTTAATCTCACAATTTTCGATTATCTAGCAATCTTCAAATGGGAGCTCTCCTCATAAAACCTAACCTTAGGTAGACATCGTAGACAAGTTAAACAGACCTTAACTAGGTGTTTTTATGCTCTAAATAAATATTTAGAGTAACCAAAAAATATTTCGGGCCCTAAATAAATATTTAGGATTGTGAATAAATATTTAAAGACTTTAAGTTAAAACTTAAGGACTTAAATAAATATTTTTAGTGCCTAAATATATATACAAAGGCACAAAATAAATTTCTTAAAAGAGATTAATATGTTATCCGCCGGGCAGACACGCTGCTCGCCGAGCAGACATGCCATGTCCATGCTAGGTGGACATGCAGTCTATTGAGCGAACTAGCGAGTTCACTGGTATACTCGACATCGATTCTTTTTCCCTATTTAAAGGGTGGAATTTTCCAGAAAAGAGGATGAAAAAAATTTTCAAAAAGGGAAAAATTTTCTTCAGAGCAAAATACTTTCGGATTTTCTTATACATTTGTATTTTCTTTCATCTTCTTTTTAACATCTTTGGGTAATTTCGGGATGAAAATCAATTTTGGTTCCAAATTCAATTGTTTTTTAAAAAAATTTTACAAAACTAAAACCTGAAAGAACGAGGAGCACTTCCGGGGATCTAGCGGATTTGTCGACGTGGATTCGTAACAAAAGGGTAAACCTCTGAGTTCTTAGAATTGCTTTTTTTCTTGTGTTTGGTATTATATTCCTTACTTGTTTTCTTTTCTGTTATATTTTGGGACAAACCTGATTTTCGTCATTGACTTAGGATTAGATGTTTATTTTTATTGTTTTATTTTTTATTCAAAGCACTCATTTATTTATTTATTTATTCATATGCTTATTTAATTATTGAAGTTCCTTAATTAAATACATGTTAGAATACCCCTACAAAGAAATTTAAAATTATTCCCGGATAACATACCTCACTTTTTTCCATGCAATCATTTTCACTTAAAAATTGGTAAGATAAATCGAGTCTAAAATTGAAATTTTTAAGATAAATATTTTTCTCAATCGTTTTATTTCGAGCAAAAGGCCACAAGCATCTTTCCTGTCACACAATATCATCCTAACTGAGTCTTGTTTTGTCCACTAACCATAATGTGCTATAAATTGTGCTAACCGTTGTGGATGCAGGATAGATGTATGCTTAAGATTTTATTTTCTTTCGAGTATTGCAAATTCATAAATGTAATTTATAGATTAGGAGGGTGGTTGGATCCCCAGAGGCTTGTAATTTATTATTTTAGTTTCTAACATTTATTTATTGCTTAATGTATTTATTTATTGCTTTCCACAAGTATGCTAAATTGAATTATAAACTAGAAAATGATTTAACCTCGAATACACATAATTAAGAAACACGGTTTTTTTAGATATACTTTAATGTAATCCGATGAGAAGTAAGCAACTTATCTCAAACCCGAATCTGTCTTAGTATGCAATCCCCAAGACATTGAGCCTCACAGGACTTTAATTCTTGAAAGAGCTTATCCGGGTGGCGACTCTAACTATGAGACAATGATTTCAAGTTTTGACGATCTAAAATATTTCACACTGATTTCTTTTCTCTTTTCAATCTTTTGAGTCCCTGACCCAATACAATTTTATTTTCACAAAAACATCTCGGTGGACCATGCCTATCACATTCGCTCTCTCAGCTCATCGCATTTGTATTGCTCTCACTTTGGTCCTTCCACAGTAGTCATCAATATATAACACGAAGTATTGAAAACCTTTAGATGGTGGTGGTGGGCCCCAAACATCTGAATATAATAAAGAAAATATGTCTTTTACTCTAATATTAAACGAAGGTAGCTGAGAGATGGATGACCTAGACATTGATGCCACAACCAAAGTTGAGTATGATGTGTCCCTTGAGAGAGTAGGGGAGTTCTTTGATGAGTTACTTCATCTACATAGTACAGACCTCCTCTCTTAGTATAACACCTAGTGATCTCCTTCGTATATATGAATGTCATGCAAATGGATAATTTTTGGATAGATTAACACAATTAGTTCTCGAGTTATATGACTCAAAGATAAAAGTTTACAAGACAAGAAGGGGACATCGAGGTAATTTTTAGGCAATTTTTTAGAGAGAGGGTAATGTATCCTTCCCCTTAACTTCAGTGAGACCCCCATTTGCGGTTTCAATGTGGGTTAGTGAAGGAAGTTTGGATTCAACAAGGTCAGATAGGTCATGGGTCATGGTGTCTGAGCATGGGATTTTATACCAGCTCATGCGTTCGATGATGTTGGTTTTTCGGATTTTAATCCTAGAATTACACAATTTTCGAATATCCGGAGATCTTCAAATGGGAGTGCTCCTCGTCTCTAATTTGTTTTTAAGGACTTAAATTGAAAAAAATTAGATTTTAATAAAATTAAACAAAAATATTTTTATAATTAATTAAAAATATAAAAAGTACAGATACCGGAATTGGGGACCTGCCTCGCCAGAGTTTTTTGGCGAGGCTCCTCATTAGAAGTTCTTGCAAGGCTTACCTCGCCAGAATTTTTGGGTGAGGCTCCTGTCGGAATTTCTTTCCATTTTGGAGTTTCGGCATTTTCCCCTATAAATATTTGGAGAATTTTCGATAATCGGGACCAACCTGAGGAAATCAAAGCTATTGACCCTGTTCTAGTCACACCTGGGCTAGGCTTGGGCTTTGCCCTAGATAGAAAAATGTATAAGCATAAGCGGCCCTTATTTCGCAACATGGAAAGCATCTGCGAACCTAAAGGGAGTAAGGCGTATCTAGGGGAGCCTAAACTATCCATTCTGAATGGGGAAGAAGTCAAATGGCTGGAAATCTTCAATGATGTGTTCAACTTCGCCGTTGACAAACTGATTGACCAACCTGAGGAGCCCTTATTATCTTTCGTTCCATGGAGATTACCACAGCTAAACTAATCAAACCTAAGAAGGAGGAGACACTTGAGGATGTAGTCATAGCTTTCATAAAGGACATCAGCAAGTTGTTAAAGAAAGGCGATGCTAGAGATCAAGCTGTATCCAACATTGTCAAACTCTTGACAGAAAAGCTGACTCAGACCACCCTAGAGAATGAAGCAACTCTTGATGCTCCCACTGCAACAATTGAAGGCCCTCCGCATGTAGAAGATGAACACAATGATGATGTAATTCTGAACGTTTCATATGTTTTTGACAATTTTGCCTATGAGGCCAATTCAATGAAATACATTGATTTTGCTTACTTGTTTGATGTTCTACCAAATTTCACCATGCATTCATGTGATCATACGCATAATTTCTTTAACATAAATGACAAATCATTAAATGAAATTAACTTGGGTACGAATGATCACCAAAAAGGGTGACAATTTCTAATGATTTTACCCCTGATGAAAAAGGAGAGATAATAAATGTACTTAGAAGTCATGTGGTAGCCTTCGCTTGGTCATACGAGGACATGCCTAGGGTAGACAGACAGATCATAGAGCACTAGACCCTCTAATCAAACCAGTTAAGCAGAAATTACGATACCTGATACCTGAATGGCCTGAAAAAGTCAAGGTAGAATTAGCCAAGCAAATCGAGGCTAAATTCTTGGAAGTGGTCAAATATCCAACATGGTTAGCTAACATCATCCCATTCGCAAAGAAGGATGGCAAGGTTAGAGTCTACGTAGATTTTATGGACCTAAATAAGGCCTCCCCAAAGGACGACTTCACCTACCCCACATAGACGTCTTGGTAGCACCGCTAGGGAAGCCATTACTCCTTCATGGATGGTTTCTCAAGATACAATCAGATCTTAATGGCCATTACCGATAAAATCAAGATAGCCTTCATCAAAGAATGGGGCGTATACTATTACAAAGTGATGCCATTTGGACTTAAAAATGCAGGAGCAACATATCAGCGACCTGTCACAACTCTTCTCCATGACATGATACACAAAGAAGTTGAAGTCTACATATACGACATGCTTATCAAGTCACACACTAGGGAAGAGCACCCAGCTATCTTGGATAAATTCATCACTAATATCAAGAAATATAACCTGCATCTGAACCCGAAGAAGTGTGTATTCTGTGTAACTTCTGGGAAACTTCTAGGCCATATAGTCAACCAAAAAGGAATTGAAATGTACCATGACAAAAGCCGAGCTATCAGGGAAATGCCTGTGCCAAAAATGAAGAAAGAAGTCCGCACATTCCTAGGGTCTCTACAGTACGTCAACAGATTCATTGCAAGACTCACCATAATCTGCAAACCAATATTCAAGATCTTAAGAAAGGACCAACTGGTAGTTTGGAACGACCAATGTCAGATTGCATTTGACAAAATCAAACAATACCTGATAAGCCCACCAGTCCTCTACCCACCAGAACTTGGAAAACCCTTGATCCTATACTTAGAGATTGAGGAAACATAGGGCAATGCTTGTACAAGAGTATGAAGACAGGAGCGAGCATGCAATTTACTACCTAAGCAAGAAATTGCTAGAATATGAGTCATGTTACACGCTAGTGCAAAAGATTTGTACAACAATGGTTTGGTTAATAAGGAAGTTACGCCCATTTTTCCAATCTTACAGGATTCAAGCAGTTGCCAAGATTAACCCGATGAAATAACTGTATCAATCGCTAACCTTAGCTGGGAAACTCTCAAGGTGTTTACTACTCTTATTAGAATTTGACATCGAGTATGTAACTAAGAAAGTGATTAAGGGACGAGCAGTCGTAGAATTTCTAGCCAACCAATTATTGGAATCTGATTATGTCGAGAATCTCGAATTCCCAGATGAACAATTAGCACTAATAGAAGAGAGCCGAATGGAATGGAAGATTTTCTTCGATGGTGTCATGAATAGGAATGGGGATGGCTTAGGAGTCATCTTGATAACCCCACAAAATGAAGTCATACCCCTATCAAAGCAGTTGGTGTTTCCAGTAACAAACAACGACGCTGAATATGAACCCTATCTATTTGGATTGGAGGCACTTAAGAAAGCGCAGGTAAAAGAAGCTTCAGTAGTCGGGGACTCTACTTTGGTTATCAGACAAGTCAACGGAGATTGGAAAAATTAAGGAAGAATCACTGCGACCATATGTGGAAGCAGTCTAGAAGGCCTCCCAAAGGTTCACGAAAATTACCTTTCAACATGTGCCAAGAGATGAAAACCAAATGGCTGATGCACTCGCTACACTAGCATCAATGCGGGAAGGTCCCCTGGCTCAACCAATAAAACTAGTGGTTCTTCAGACAGCCAAAGAACCTTTCTACTGTCTCCTAGTGGAAATTGAGGATTAACAAGTCATCGGTAGTTGGTTCTTGGATATAGAAAACTTTTTTCAAACTGGAGAATATCCAGAGGAAGTACAGACTCAAAACGAACTTCCTTACGAGGATTGGTGGTACAAATCAGGTTAGTTGATAGAGACTTATTCAAACACACATTTGAAGGGTTATTACTACGATGCCTCACTAAAAAAGAAGCACTGTTGGTCATCAAACTTATTCATGCGGGAGATTGTGGGCCCCACATAAATGGATTAGCACTTGCAAAGAAAATACAAAGACAAGGCTATTTTTGGACAACGATGGTCTTCGATTGCATAATAGAAGTGAAAAATGCCATGAATGCCAGATTTATGGGGATATCTGCCACTTACCCCCATCCGAGCTCCATAGCTTATCTACTCATTGGCCATTCTCAGCGTGGGCATTGACATTATTGATGAGATTCGACCAAGTTCATCTAACGGACATCGTTTTATTGTAGTAGCAGTCGAATACTTTTCAAAATGGGTAGAGGTCGAATCTTACACCAATATCATCATTAAGAAGATGGCCAAGTTCATAGAAAAGCACATCTTCACCCGATATGGTATCCCGCATCACATTGAATTAGATAATAAGAAGCTACATTAGACATGATAGAGAAATATGGGATTGAACACCATTGATCATCTCTATATAGACCACAAGCCAATGGGACAGTAGAGGCAGCCAATAAATCGATTAAGAAAATTCTAAGTAAAATGGTTCTCACCTACTAATTTGGGCTGATAAACTACCATTCGCAATGTGGGGATATAGAACCAGTGTAAAAAATCCCACTAATCAAACCCCATTCTCGCTAGTATATAGGATGGAAGTAGTACTGCCAGCCAAAATAGAGGTGAAATCCCTTCGAGTAGCCCTGGAAAAGAGATTAAAAGAATCAGATTGGGCAAGAGCCAGATTTGAGTAGCTAAACATGATAGATGAATAGTTTCTGAAAATGTTAGACCACTTGCAGATGTATCAACAATGCATGGCTAGGGTATACAATAACCGGGTCAAACTCAGAAGCCAAGCTTTGAAAGTGGGTGATCTGGTTTTGAAGCAGATGAGACCATCAAATGTGGTTGTTCGGGGAAAGTTCCGTCCAAATTGGGAAGGTCCTTAAATCATGAAAAATATTTTAAGCAAGGGAGCAGCCAAGATCATAGACATGGATGAGAATGAATTCGTCAACCTGATTAACCAAAACAAGCTCAAGCGCTACCACATTTAGAACTAAAAGGAAATAAATCAGAAAAAATGGTACAAAAAAAAGAGAAAAATGTCAGTCCGTCAGCTGGCACTTGGTTAACTGGGCAACAATTAAGACCTTTCTTCGTAAAAAAAAAAAATAAAAGTCCGCTAAGTTGAAAACCCATAAAGGGCAACTCAGGCAAAAAATAGGGCCTTGTGAGGAATAGAGGGACCGTGAGTTAGAAAACTTGCTCTAGGCTAGTTGGTGGTAGAATTCAAATCATTGGAAAATTTGTACCCTCTTTAAAATTATTTATGACATGTCATTATTGTTGCAAGATTTACGTTTATGTTACATGGATGTGTGCATGTAGAATATCACAAGTAAACATATCAAATTTCAATAAAATTCTCATAATGTCAAAAACAAATCAAAAAGTCAAACACAAGTCTAAACAATGGAATGACAAACAAATATATATCTACGAGTGACAATCATTCTAGCGAGCAAGCTTCGTAAAAGTATGAGGAAGAGGATTCATGCTATGCTCGTCATGCTCCCACTCGAGTGACACCTTGAAATGTTGGCCAGCATCAGGAAGACTCCTAATCTCGCCCACCCATCTACGATAAAACTCATCTGTATCAGTAGTCTATAGGGCATAGTAATCCAAAGCAATAATAGTAGCCCGTGCTCAAAGCCTCTGTATAGCATCTGGTGCGTCAGGACCAAAGTCATGGAAACGTGTCAAACATAGAAACATAGGGACTCGCTACCAACGCCAGTACTGCCTACACAGGTGGGAAGGAAAATAAGAGGTGACACCGAATAAGCCCATCAGTAGCACGCTAGAATCATGCATATTAGTGTGAGCGGGCGACACGGAGCGGTGGGCCAAGAGTGCGCGGAATGAGAGGCGCGGTCCACCGGGGTGTTTGAAAAAAGAAGTACCGGGTCGTGAGACCGAGGAAAAAGATTTGAAAGAGAGGGTGAAAACATTTTTTTTAGATCGGTTCGAACTCGAATCCGCCGTCTCTTAGTGTGGAGTCGCCACTTAGATTAGCTCTTTCCAGGAATTAGAGTCCTGTGAGGCTTAATGTCCGGGGGATGGCCCACCAAGACACAGAGATTCGGGTCCGGGATAAGTTGCTTATTTCTTAAGTGATCACATTATATTACATGTACAGAAAACCGTACTTTCTTAGTTATGCATATTCTCACTTAGGTCGTTTTTAGACTTTATATGCATGATTCACGTTTTGCAAAATAATAAACCATCGACAAAGCGGAATAATAAACCATTCTTAAAGCATTAAATAAATGCGGAAAGTAAATGTTGAAAATAAAAATTACAAGGCTTCAAAAAATCGGGGAATGAAACCGCCCGTTAACCTATTAATTATATTTCCCAGAAAATGAAATTGCGATACCCGAAGGAAAAAGAAATATCCTAAACATACATCTAACCTGCATCCACAAAGGTTAGCACAGGGGATATCACATATGTTCGATTTGATTTTATCGAGGCCCGTGTGGCCTAATTTAAAACATCAATGGTTTAAAGTTGTCATTTTAAATAAAAATAGTTCATTTTTATTTACACTTTTGTTGATCAATTTTATTAGTGAAAATGATCGCATGGCATAAGTTGAGGTCTGTTATTTGAGAATATATTTTAATTCCCTTCGTTGGGGTATTCTAACATAAAAGTTAAAAAGAAATAGAAGATGACGAAAAGAATTACAACATTTACAATGATAAAGAATAAAAAAATTCCTAGGCCAAAAAATAAAAGTTAGAAAGTGATGAAGCAGATGAAAGCATGGAATTCGTAGTTCTAGGAACTCAAAGGCTTACCCTTGCTATATAAATCCACTTCAACGTATCCGTTCAATCCTCGGGAGTGTTCCTCATTCGTTTTTGTAGTTATTGAGGTTTAATGTGGAAAAATAAGTGTTTATTCATCCAAAAAGATAATCAGACTTAGGTTCTAAATCTATTTTTGACTAGAGGATATCTGAGGATATTTTAAGAAAAATAGATGAAGAAATTTGATTTTAAGATGAAGAAGTTTGGAATCCAAAAGTGTTTTGGATCCAAGAAAATGTTAGAAGAAAGTAAGAAAGTATTGTTTGTAGTGTTTTTCAGCTTTTTTATCTGAAAAAAAGAGTTTTTCTCTGAAATTTCGAGCCCCCACCATTCCAAAAATGTCCGACTATTTATAGAAAAATCCTAGAAAATTCAAAAAATGTAAGTTTTTCCAGCGAGGGGTCTCGCCGGAAAAAATGTTTGGCGAGGCTCCTCACCGCGTCTTTGACAAGGGCTGCCTTGCCAAACCTTGGCGAGGCTCCTCGTCAACTTTGGTGAGGCATGCCCTTGCCAACGAGTTTGGCGAGGGCTTCCTAGCCAAGTTTGGTGAGGTCACCTAGACAACTTTGGCGAGGAATGCCCTCGCCAATGAGTTTGGCGAGGCCGCCTCGCCAACTTTGGTGAGGCATGTCCTTGCCAATGAGTTTGGAGAGGGCTGCCTCGCCAAACCTTGGTGAGGCTACCTTGCCAAAGAGTTTGGCAAGGCTACCTTCAGGCTTGGGATTCAGTCTCCCTCGGGGTTTTTTTTATTTTCGAATTTTTTTATGTATTTTTTGTATTTTTTAATTAATTTCTGAATAAAATTAAATAATTCAATGACGAGGAAGACTCCCATTTGAAGATCATAGGATGGTAAAAAAAGTGTGATTCAAGGATAAATATCTCGAAATGCTGTCATCATTGAACACGCGAGCTGGTACAAAATCCCATGCTCACAGCTGCCCCCCATTGTGATAATTGCTGGTTGTATAACTTGTATTATCACATGAAAAGAGTGAGGGATAGAGAGAATACCTGACCGGTGTGATTAGTGACTTCTTATTCCTAATTGGTGATAACATAGGCCTTCCTTTCTGGCGCTATGTCTTCATAAGGTTATCCGTTTCTTTCTTCGGAATCCCTTAGGTACTTGGTACCCCTTTTTAGGCTAGTCGACCGTTTTTTTCTGCGACTCTTCTGTTGTAGTCAACAACCATTTCATTCCTCGGTTGATAAATGAAACTGTTTCTTTCTTCAGCCATCGAGATAACCGTATCCTTCTTCAGTTATGTTTTGAATTTCCTTAATAGGATGTTGACTTGTTTCCTGTAAAAAATCATGGAAAAGTATAATGTTAATACATTTTATGATAAATGTTTTAATTATTTGATTGAGTTTATGCGAAGTAAAAATTTTTGCCCCTTCAATCAAAAAATCAAAACATGAGTTTAATAAGAAATTCGGGGGTGTCCTAAAAATCGCTCCGTTGTAGGAGGCTTTTGTTTCTATGTTGACTTTAGGCTTGAGTGGGCCATCATCTTGTTTGCAGGTTCCTCATGTGGAGGTGGAGGTTCTTGTTTATCGGGACAGTGTTACCCCAGCTTGGTATCGTTTTTACCTGTAAATGATGTGATGCAAATGTAATGTATGCATGATTTTATGTATGAACAATACTTATCATATTATGTATGTTCATCTGTTGTAGGTGTCGTCGACTTCGTTCATTGAAGAGCCTTCTCTTGTGCTGGTGCACGGGTGCCCCTATAACTTATCTTGTTAGAGATTCTATGGACGAGTCCCTCAAAGCGACGACCATGGGTTCGTCAAATCAGGTTCAAGTTCATAGCTTGGATCTGATTTGAGGAAAGTCTGGATGAATCATTGATCCCGCATTATGTTGGCGATGATCGCTTGGAAGATGTTTGCCTGAAGAGTTAAAGGTATATGATGTCTCGTACCTTTCCGAGGAGGAGACGATGAATTTGATATTTTTTTGGTCCTAATTTTTGCATAGATCGCCCTTGCGGGTTTTCAATCTATCGAACCTCATCTTAATTTTTACCCGGACCGCCCTTTCAGGTTTTCAATCCAGCAGACTCATTTTTCTTTATTTTATTCTTTATTTTTTAATTTTTTGAATGTTTACTTGCGATATTCTACCATTGGCATGCAAGCAATCAAAATAAGCATATGCATAAAGATTCAGCAAAAATGACAATTCATTGATGAACTTAACAGGGGTATAAATGTTTCAAATGATTTGACTCTTACCATCAATTAGCCCTTTTAGGTTTTCTAACTAATGTGGTTCTCTCGATGTCCTAAGTTTTGCCTGAGCCACCCTTTTTGGGTTTTCAACTCAGTGGACTATTTTTTCTGTTATTTGCCCTAATTTTTGCTCAACTAACCGAGTGTTAATTGACTATCTAAATATAAATTTATTTTTTTGTTCATACTGCTTTTTATTAATTTATTTCTTTCACCTATGCGTTATAGCAATTGTGTAAGACTTGGTTGATATGGTAGATTAGTCGCCGTTCATGTCCACGACTTCATTTGTTATCTCGTTCAGCGTTTTTGATCGATTGGTTGATCATCGGTGTTTCTTGCGATGATTACCCCACAAATAGTAGCAAGCCGTGTGAAGGAACTGTTGAAGTGTTCAACCGTCTGACTTCCTTTGTATCTTTAGCATTAACTCTTGCTTAATTATCCCATGAATGATGGTGATTCGTGTGATGGAGTTGTTGACATGTTCAACGATTATGCCGGTTTTTTTATCTTAAAAATGGTAGTGATGGCATTGTTGACGTGTTCAACAATCTGACTCCTCCTTTGTGGCATTGCACCGGTTGTTTGGTCTCATGAATAGTTGTGATGGAGTTGTTGACGTGTTCAATGATCTGACTCCTTCTTTGTGGTATTGCGCCTGTTGTTTGGTCTTATGAATGGAGTTGTGATTGAGTTGTTGTCGTGTTCAATGATCTGACTCCTTCTTTGTGGTATTGCACCATTTGTTTGGTCCCAACTTGCTTGGTTGACATTTTGGCCTTATTCTAGCCCCGATCCTTTTGATCTTTGCATGAGTCAGTGGACATTTCGTGCTTGGAGATCTTTCCATTGATCTTTCATCCTTGTATGATGAGGCAATTGCTATCACGCTTTGTCTAAGTACATGTATTTGTCTCTCACTTTCTCTCAAGAGTCAAATCATTTGAATTTATTATGGGGAATCCATTTATACCCAAATTAATTTCATAAAATGATGTGTCACATGTGCTAAAAACATTATGTATATGTTTATGA
>CATIWQ010155608.1:0-13807 GCA_949673415.1 Euphorbia schlechtendalii
ATTAAATACATGTTACCTCATTTGACTGAGTTAAAATATGATATTCAACAATTAGCCAAATTTCTTGGTTTTTCCTCCATATTAGGTTCGCCATTCCAATAAGCTACCTTGGAAAGTTGAACTACTCATTTGGCAAAGGTCCTGGTGAAAATGTCAGCTCGCTATTCCTCAGAAGGAACATACTCCAGTTTGACATCTCCCCTTAGCACATGATCCCTTATGATGTGATGTCTTATATTTACATGCTTCATCCTTCCATGTTTAACTGGATTCTTGGATAGGTCAATTGCTCTCTTATTATCACACATAACTTCGAGACACTTTGACTTTATACTATAATCTTCTAGTCGCTTCTTAATCCATAGTAGTTGTGCTACGTAACTTCCTACTGCCACGTACTCAGCTTCAGTTATACTCAGCGCAACAGAATTTTGCTTCTTGCTATACTATGAAACAAGGCATTCTCCAAGAAAATTGTATCCTCCTATGGTGCTTTTCCTGTCGAGCTTGTCTCTACCATAATCAGCATCTGTGAATCCTCTTGGGGTGAAATTTTTACTATTGGTATACCACAAAAATACATTAAGAGAACCTTGAAAATACCAGAGTATTCTCTTAATAGTTGCTAGATGAGATTCTTTGGGGTTAGCTTGATATCAAGCACAGCAGCACATAACATACTGAATGTCAAGCCTACTAACTATTAGGTAAAGGAGAGAGTTGATGATTCCTCTATAGAACTTGTTGTCTACAGTTTTACCAGCTTCATCCTTACTTAAGATAGAATCAATGGCCATGGGAGTGGACATTGGCTTTGAATGCTCCATATCAAACTTCTTCAGGACTTCTTTGGCATACTTCGCTTCATTAATAAAGATTCCATCTTCACTCTACTTGATTTGAAGTCTAAGGAAAAATTTGAGCTCTCCCATCATTGACATTTCAAACTCGCTCTTAATCTGCTTGTTGAATTCTTTGCACAGTTTCTCATCAGTTACTCCAAAAATGATGTAATCAACATAAATTTAAACTAGATCACAAACATCATTGTGCTTTAACTGATGCAACTCCTCCTACATCACAATCTTCCAATAATAATCTGCTTTAGCTTCTTTGAACTTCTTGGGTTCAATCAATGAGATGAAAGATGAATGGCTCATCATCTTGCTGATCTGACCTCACATCATTACTGGATTATGAACATCATCAATAATGCTGTCGAGCAGATGGTTATAATGAGTTCTAATCTACAACTGGAGGATCTAAAATTGGTTGTAGAGGCTGAGGTTGATCTTCACCATCGTTGAAGTTGATAGATATATCATCATCTTTTTTTTACTCTCTTAGCTTAAGGTTCTTGTGATGGGTTGGGCAGCACAAAGAGTGGCATGCTGAGTGGATTTTCTCGTTGAGATACTCCTTCTATCTTCATAAGATGGACTTCTATCTACATTGTTAGTGTCATCGAAATCCACATGCATTGACTCCTCTAATAAGCAAGTCTTTTGACAAATATTCTATATTCTCTGCTGTTAGTTGAGTATCCTAGAAAGATATCTTCATTAGCCTTTAGATCAAACTTACCTTTGTGTTAAGAATATAGCACCTACAGCCAAATGATCTGAGATCACCAATCTTAGGCTTGCGCCCTCGCTAAAGCTCATAGGGTGTCTTCTCAAGAATTGGGCGAATTAAAACCTGATTCAAGATATAAAAGGCTATGTTAACAACTTCTCCCCAAAAGTACTTTGGTAGATTGTTATCATTCAACATGGATCGAGCCATCTCAACTATGGTTCTGTTCTTCCTTTTTACAACCCCATTTTGTTGAGGAGTATAAGTAGCAAAAAAGTTGTGGTCAATATAATGTGCTGAACAGAATTCTTCGAAATGAAAGTTCTCAAATTCACATCCATGATCACTTCGGATTCTACTGATTTTAGTTCTTATTTCATTTATTATTCGATTACTGAGTTTGATAAAAGATTCATATGTTTCGTCTTTGCTACTCAGCAAGACTTCCCAAATGAATCTCGTGAAGTCATCCACTACCACCAATAAAAATCTCTTACCACCTAAGCTCATAGACTGAATTGGAGAGCTCTAACGGTCGCTTAGTTACTACATGATTAATTGACCTAAATGATTTCTTAACTTGCTTACTGAGCTGGTAAGCTGAGCAAAGTTTATCCTTATAGAAACTAATACTGGGTAAACCCCTAACTAGTTTCTTTTTTGCCAGTTTGGATAAAATGTTCATATTTATGTGACCCAACCTTCTATGCTAAAGCCACGAATTATCATCCTTAGATAAAAGATAAACATTAGTGGAGCTCGAGGATAAATCTATCATATACACATTATTGATTCTAGGAGCAAAGAGTATAGTTGAGTCAGTTTTACTGTCAATAACTGAGTAACCTGCTGAGTCAAATGTAACCTTATTGTCTTTGTCACAAAGTTGGGCTACATTGAGTAAGTTGAACTTGAGTCCTTTAACCAAAGAAACCTCTTCAATTGAAGGAGAGACACCAACAATGCCACAACCCACAATCATTCCTTTTTTTTATCTCCGAAACTGACACTTCCATTTCTTTTGCACTCCAATAAGATGAACTGGCTTTCATCTCCCATCTTATGCCTTGAGCATCTGCTATCCAATTACCACATTCCAGTGTCATCAACGGATCTAAGGCTCTCTTGCAAAAACATTCACATTTTCTTAGGTACCCATACTTTAGAGCTGGATCCTCCCTTGTTAGCAATGCTTAAGTTAGTCCAGTCATACTTGTCATAATAACAATTTTTATGCCTACATAGAACCATAGCATGTCTAGCTTTACCATAAAAACCACACACCATTTTTCTCTTGGTGCTGGCTTCCTTTCTTCTCTTTAGAGGAATTCTTCTATCAAGAATTGCGAGTTAGGTTACTCGAAGTTTAACTGTTGGCTGGAGGAAGAACCCATTTCTCCTTGAAAGCTTTTATCTTAGTAATCAACTCATCTAATCGCTTAGTGAGCTTGCTATTGTGACATTCATGATACTCAACTCTTTCTTAAAAAAAGTGGATATCAAGAGATAAGGAAGTAATAGTGTCTTCCTGGTCTTCACTTCTCCTCACTAGTTCCTTAATGTTTTTACCTAACTTATTAGTCAGTTTTATAACATCAAAGAGTACTTGAGCGAAATCTTTAATGGATAAAGTGATATCAGGATGTACCTCAGCTTGAGAGGATTTCTCTTTGTTATGTGCAACTTCAGAGTCAGTAGTGGATTGATTGCTCTTAGAAGCATATGTTGAGCTCTCACCCCTTTCATTCTCGATCACTTCTTTGCGAACCTCTTCTATATCTGTCCTTCTTGGTTTTTGGATAATATGATTGGATATGGCCTTTTCAACCATGGCCAAAACACTTGATGTCTTTGCTGTGTTCCTTTTTGGGTTCATCCTCAGCTCCTCACAGGTGCTGAGTTGACTTATTTTTAGCAGGAATCTTCTTTTTGTTAAACTTCTCATCCTTCTTTATAAAGCATTTGAAATGCCTAGTTAGAAGGGCCATTTTCTCATCAGAATCGTAGCCGATGGATTCATCAAATGAATCAACTTTCAAGACATGGCTTTTCCCTCTCTCTTTCCTTGCCCTTACTCCTTTTGGAGTCTTTGGTATATTTCCTCAGGGACATTTCTTGAGTCAGCAAGGTATCTATAAGCTCATCATAGCTATAGCTCTTAAGATCGTAAGCCTCCTTGATCGCGCTCTTCTTGGGATCTCACTCTAAGGTAAGAGTGAAAAGAATCTTCTTCATCATCTCTATCTTAGTGAACTCCTTGCCTAATCTCTTCAGTTCATTAATGATATTAATGAACCTAGAATTCATGGCTTGAATACCCTCACTAGTGCCCATTTGGAACATCTCATACTGTCTAAGCATGAGATTGATCTTCGACTTCTAAACCTTATCAGTCCCCTTGTAGGTAATCTCCAACTTCTTTCAGATTTCTTATGCTATCTCGTAACCTGAGACCCTGTTAAACTTTGTAAGATCTAGTGCACAATGTAAGTAATTGATGGCTGCAGCGTTCTCTTTGAGAAGCCTTAAGTCAGCATTATCATAATCCTTCGGATTAACTAGAGCACGTTCACCATTCCTTATATGGTAGGAATTTTGGGGCAAAGCTTCATAGTGAGCCATGCTTACATGCTTTGAGATTGAATGAAGTTTTTCATGTGACTTTTTCCAAAATGTGTAATGATTACTGTCAAACAATGGAGGGTTGGTTACATACATACCCTCTTTAAGGAGAAATGTTTGTCTTAAGCCGGAATTGAAACTATCATAAGCCATTTCGGATATTTAACTCAAAGGCTATTAGTCTAAAATTTGAGCACTCAATCTGATACCACTTGTTGGTCCTAAACGGCTTAATATAAACAACAGATAGGGGTGAATGCTATTCTTGGTTCTTTTTAATAATAATAAAAATTCTTTACAAAATTTAGTTTTTAGGTATGTGCTGAGTTAATCGTTTTGAGATGGGTCTAAAAAATAATAAACTGCTCAGCTTCGCTGGCATAGTTTATCTTCAATCGTTGCTGAGTACTTTACTCAGCTCGGATTGGTTTTTCAAGCAACAATTGTAAAGTAGAAAGAATAAAGAATGAGAAATGCGCACTAAGGACGAGCGAGTAAGGATAGAACATTAACACTTGAGATTTATCCTGGTTCATCGCCTAGCCTACCTCCAGTCCTCAGATTCCTTTCCGAGTTTAATTCACCAGTTTTTCCTTCCTTCCTTTGGCAGAGAAGCCTTTACAGTGGGTAGACAAGACTACAGAAAGTACATTCCTTTCTAACTACCTCTCAAACACAGTTAGGTACCCTTGTCTTAATACTTTACAATGTTAAATCTTAAGTGCTATCTCTCTATTACAAGCAGATTGAATAATTTGTGTTTTCTTTGATTGCTTGAGTTGGAATTTCTGAAAGCTGGGATTGATTGAACATAGTTTCAGCTCTTGAAGAAATTTGAGGTGATTCACCAAGTTTGAACGTCTGCTTCAGTCTTCTATTTATAGTTGAAGGTCTTGGAAGTAGGCGTTACAAACTTCTCATCTTGACAACTTTCTCAATTTCTCTTCTCTTCAAATCTTTCGAATGTGCCTGGTTGAAGCTAATTCTAAGATGTTTAGAGATAGAGAATTTGAAATTTGAGGCGCGAGATTAATCCATTAATCCAATGCGTCAAAAACCCATATGTCTTCAAGCAATCCAGTCTAATAGAGAGGTACAAGAGATGCAACTTGGAGTTCTGCTATTTGTTGACTTGTTGACATTGCAGAGTTGCACGGAGACACTAAGAAACGATGCATGTTAGAGGATTCCTTTTTGTCTTGGACTTTAGTGAGGATTCTCCAACATTCCGTACTGACACCTTTTTGTTTGTGAGGACCACTTGAATATCTTCTTTAATTTCAGTGCCTTTTCTCTTGAAAAGCATCAAAGAAATATTTCGTTCCTCATAGAAACTGTTAAACTCATATGTGTCAATATTTCTTTAGGTGTCAAAAAGAATTCAGCTTTTATAAATAAAAGCTAACTCAGCTTTACTACGTCTATATCTTGTAAACTATGTAATACTAAGCTTAACTCAGCTTTTCTTACTCTAAGCCATAACTTAATTAATATCTCGGTAAACTAAGTTGTTTTTCCTTAAACATCCTTAAGTAAACTTCATTAGTTAAGAGTCTACTTAGTACTTAATTAATTTCACTATCCTAGTCAATTTGTTAATTCTAAAATGTTTTAAGTACTGTGAAGTACTATTAACTTGGGTTCAATAGGAAAGACTCAAGGCCTAAACCTCTCATCTACGTTGTTAAGGAGTCATCTCCCGGAGCTGCACTTCCGGGAAATTCGGTACAGCGTAGATCCGTTAAGCCTAAACCACACCGTAGTAAAGTGATTTGGATCCAGATGAGTTACCTACTTCGTCATTATTTGAGTTCTAATTATATACAAATAATCACTTTTAAAATAGTTCAATTTATTTCTAGTCAATTTCGATTTATGTTGGATAATTTAAAGAAATCACAAGCGAGAAAGCGATGAATAAATAAATGTGGTAAATAAGAAAGTAGAGAAAAAAATAAATAAAGGCAATAAAATTAAAGGCTTCTAACCTAGGATGGCCGGGATTAAATAATATATTTTTTGGGTATAAATGGTTCTAAATACAATTTTTTTTCTACAAATACTTTAATTTTTACAAGACAATACCCTAAGGAATAAAATCCTAATCATATATCTAAACCTGCATCCACAAAGGGTTAGCGCAATTATATGGAAAACCACAAATAGGTTAGTAATACCATACAAGACTCAATTAATCATGCAACTAGGTTAGATTAGGATAATTGATAAAGCATTGCGCTCGATTGATTTTTAAAATTGAAAATTCGGGTTTCTGCTCGATTTTTCTTGTAAAAAAACAATTTATTTTCGATACAATTCTTGCTCATTTCAATTATTGAAATACATTACATGGCATAAAGTAAGGTCCGTTATCAATTATCAAGGAATAATGATTCATGTCTATGTGGATGCCTAAAACGGAGCCAAAAAATGAAATCCAGGAAAAAAACACTAAAACGGATGTTCTGACTGGAAACTAAACTGGCGCCTCTACTATTAGACTAGCGGCGACCTGATTTGCCATCGCTGGCCTAGCTCCTCGGGGGCGGTCCAGTTGCCTAGAGAGGCACCTGTAGAACTACATATACCCTGAGAAAAACTTCGATTTTTGTTGAAAATTTTCATTTTGTAACGCACAAGATGGATGAAAATGGGTTTATAACCGGAAACAAATCTATTTAAAGTTGTTTGTCTCCAATAAATTTGGTGAGGGTCTAGTTTCCCAGTACCTCTTTAGTTAACTACAAAGGTGCCGATCTAACTAGGGCGGTGCTAGTTTAGTTAGGGAGGTGCCAGTCTAACTAGAGGGGCTCCGAGTTACTTTACCATTTTTCATCCCAAAACACCAAAATACTCAAAATAAACACCAAATCAAGCCAATAAGTCTCCAAAAACTCAGAAACTTACCCCTCCGATGTGTTCCAAACGATTTTGGAGATAGAAACACCAAGAAAAGAGTCCCCCAAGCCCTTTTTTGTTGATTTAATTGATTTGTTGCAAGAAATACCAAAAAATAAGAAAAAAAAATACCAGAGTGGATGGTTTTTTGTGATTATTGGTTTTCTAGAAAGATAAGAAGGAGATCTACCCAAAGTATTTAGGTTTCAAACCAAGAGGAGTTCTTGAAAATGGAGAAAAAATCCTTTGAAGGTTGATTTCTCAACTTTTTCCAAAACATGCTCCCAAAGTATTCGAAATTCTCTCTAAATCCAACAATTCTCAAAAATGAAATATATTTCATTATCTCTATCCTCAAAGATTGAACCTATTTATACCCCTTTAGGTCGGTTAAATAGTGAGGGTAATGTGGGAAATTATGGAAAAATGGAAAAAAAAGAGGAAATCCGAGCAAAAACTCAGTGCCCCTTTATGTTAACCGGTGTCAGTCTAATCAAGAGGACCACCACCAATCTAGTTACACTGGAAGTGGTCTACTTGGACCGGTAAGAGGGGCACCAATTCCCGGGTGACCATCAAGGTCCCGGTATCCCCAAAAAAACTCCTGAAATATATTTTTCTACTTTTTAAGTATTTTTAATTTTTCTAACACATAAAATTAATTTTTTAATTTTTTTAATATTTATTATTTATTTATTTAAAATGAATAAAACAAGGCTTTCAATGCTAAAAACACTTGTTTTACTCCAAATAAAAGAGGTGTACCAAACCTAAAAAATAAAATTATCTAACACAAAAATAAATTATTTTAAGATGTTTCAAATGTTTGAAAGGCTGAGAGAACTTATTTCGATGCCACCTTAGCCTCGATTATGGGTCCACAAAAGCTTGGAGAGCAAGTATATAAATAATCAGCTTTCATCATCATATCGCGAGAGGGATTAAGAATCCTGTGCTCATAGGTTGCCCCCCTCATGAGGTCACTACTGATAGAAGGTATAATGGCTACATGAAAATAGCAAGGGTTACAAATCATACCTAGGTTGGCATGATTTTATCAAAGTTGACCTCAGAACATGAAAGACCACCATGCTCCATGGAACTTTAACATGGTTAACTTCTCGGATTAATTTGCCTAGTCATCTTCCTAAAGTAGCTTGTGTTGTCCTTCAAGATGAAAGTGCCCACTTGATGTGATTAACTTCCAGGATTAATGTGCCTAGTTTTCGTCCTGAGGTGATGCATGAGTTGCCTTCCATGATTAAAAAGCCTAGCTGACAAGGTTGGCTTCTAGGATTAATGTGCCTTGTTATCTTCTCAAAGTGATGCTTGAGTTTCCTTCTAAGATTAATGTTCCTAGCTGACGAGGTTGAGTTCTAGGATTAATGTACCTAGTTGATAAGGTTGACTTCTAGGATTAATGTACCTAGTTGATGAGTTTATCTTCTAGGATTAATATGCCTAGTTATCTTCTTTATAGTCTGGTTGCTTTGAAAAAATGAACTGCAAGAGAGTTGCTTTTGAAGTTAGTAGTGTCAATAAGCATGTTTTAACTCCTTAATTGATATTTTGGCAATAAAATATTTTTCACCTCAATCAAGAGTTAAAACAAAGAGAAAATTAATTGAGTTGAAGAAATTCGGCCTACTTCGAAAATACTGTGGAGGTGCCTTTGGAAAGGTTGAATTTGTCCCTTGTGCTAATCTAGCTTTGACTGCCTAGGAGTTATAGCTTCCTTGAGGTTACAATTTTTTGGAGAGCATATATTGAGTTAATGAATAGATATGCGGTGCTTGGTGGAGAAAATGGGGATAAAATGGCTTTTAATAGTAAGGGGTGTGCAAGGTTTTGATTTCTAAAATGTTGTTTGGAAAATTGATTTGATTTTGATCCTTAAAATGTGGCTGGAAAAACATGCATGTAAGAAAAAAGATTATGAAGTTAGTAATGTGTAAAGGCATGCTTTAACTCCTTGATTGACTTTACGGAAGCAAAATATTTTTCCCCTTTAATCTAAAGTTAAAACACGAACAATATTGGTTAAGTGAGAGAATTCGACATTGTCCAAAATATTTATCGAGGTAGAACTGCCCCTTGCACTAATTTTTAATTTCTAAAATGTGACGCGGTAAGAAAGAGGCATGGGAAGGTGAAATCATGGTAAGATAGTGGTGTGACAAGGATGGAGTCGTGGTAATATAGTGGCATGACTAAGACTGAGACATAGTTAGATAGTGGCATGACAAGGATGGAGTCATGGTAAGACATTATTGCAGAAAGGATGGAATCGATAAGATCTTGTGACAAATTATTCACATATATGTGCATGGAAATGAACGAATATGAATGCTCGCATGTATGTTATGAAATATATTGGTTAATTGTTTGAATGAATGCTTATATGAGTATACTATACATGTGAATGTGATATTTTGGTTGCTTTGGTCTAACTAGATAATGCTCTTGTTACGACTAAGCAATCTTGAGTATTTGATTCGGGATTCATGTGAACTAGTTGACAAGGATGGACTTGGGTCCGAGTCCAAATTTGATTTGAGGTTAGATTGAAGCCTAACTTGAAGCATGGATCTAGTTATAAGTAGATTTGGATGAGTTTTCAAACTTTTGACACTCAAATCCCTCTTAAGTGTGGCATCCATGACACTATCATTGGTCTCGACTTGATCCAATATTTATTGAGCCTGAAGCTTGCGAGTTGGTTCCCATTGTGATGATCTTTTTTGCGAAAGAAGTTTGATAATATTCATCCTTTATTTCCGGGATAGATAAATGATGTTCTCTGCCATTTTTAAAAGATGTAATGAATTGAATATTTTTTTATTCTAATATTTGCATAGACTACCCTCGCAGGTTTTCAGGCTATCGAACATTGTCTTAACTTTTGTCTGGACCGCCCTTTCATGTTTCCAATCCAGCAAACTCATTTCTTGCATAGATTATTCTTTTCAGATTTTTAGCCTATCTATTTTTTTCTTTTTTTTGTTTTGCTATTGTGTTACTCGCGTTGTTTCTCAAAACAGCACACATGTATCCAGCTATAAATATACAGGTAACGATCCAGCAATAATGATATTTATATGAACCAAAATAACCAGAATACAAAAGTATTCAATGATTTAACCCATATTGACAACCCGCCCTTTTGGGTTTTCAAGTTGACAATTAACTGTTTTCTCTCATTATCCTAATTTTTTCCCAAAGCGCCCTTTTTGGGTTTTCACTTTGACAAAATATTCGGCAAAATAATATCTTAATTTTTTCTCAATTGTATGAAGAAAGATAGTTGATGAGCTTGCTAGATCAATCTCTTTTTTATTGTGATGCTTTTCAATCATTTAATTCTTTTCCCATACATGATAGTTCTTCAGCTTAACCCGATTGATCAGGTTCATGAACTCGTTTCCATCCATGTCCATTACTTTGACCGCTCCTTTGTTAAGGATCGTCTTAATCATGAACTGGCCTTCCCAATTTGGTCTGAACTTCCCCCTAGCATTGACAATAGAGGGCTTTGGCTGGTTTAATACCAAGTCCCCCGCTTTCAAGGGATGATTCCAGTGCTTGACTTTGTTGTTGTAAGCTCTCACTATGCCTTATTGGTTCATTTGAAGATGGTCAAGGGCTTTCAAACAATGCTCATCAATCATGTTCAACTGTTCAAATCTAGCTTTTTCCAAATCTGGCTCTTTCAACCTGGCTTCCATGGCTACCCTTAAGAATCAGACTTCAATTTGTATATAGAGAACCGCTTCCATCCCATAGACTAATGAGAAGGGAGTCTGACGTATTGGAGTTCGCACACTGGTCCTATACCCCCAAAGCATGAATAGAAGCTTTTTTGCCCAATCACGGTATGTAGTCACCATTTTGGACAAAATCTTCTTGATGGACTTGTTCGATGCTCCCACTGCCCTATTGGCTTGAGGCCTATAAGGTGAAGAGCGATGGTGCTCAATGGCATAGATCTCAATCAGATCGGTTGTTGCCCCTTAGAATTGAATCCCATTATCGGATATAATGTGGTGAGGCATCCCATAGTGTTGAAGGTTTTCTTCTCAATGAAATTGGCCATATTCTTGGTGGTTATATTGGTGAAAGATTCAAACTCTACCCATTTAAAAAAGTAGTCAACCGATA
The DNA here is from genome assembly GCA_949673415.1 of Euphorbia schlechtendalii. NCBI lineage: Eukaryota > Viridiplantae > Streptophyta > Magnoliopsida > Malpighiales > Euphorbiaceae > Euphorbia > Euphorbia schlechtendalii. The sequence continues at coordinate 11,254 of CATIWQ010155608.1, forward strand.
CAATGATATATTGATGCCCATTAGCCTAAGAGTGTCGAATCTCACCCATAATATCAATCCCCCACATTGAGAATGATTTGAATGGAGATCAAATGGAGGTAAATGATTAATGTCTCCATATACCTGACATTCTTGGCACTTTTTTATCTCGGAGATACAATCGGCTATCATTGTAGTCCAAAAATAACCTTACCTTTGAATTTTCTTCACTAAGGCCAATCCATTCATGTGAGGGTCGCAGTCTCCCCCATGGATACAGTTCATGGCCATAGAAGCTTCCTTTTCTTGAAGATAATACAAAAGTAAGCCATCACTAGTGCACTTGAAGAGATCATCACTGATAATTTTGAATAGAGCAACTAATGATGTAGAGATAACCGTTCTAAGTCTGTTGCCCCTAGAAGAAATCCCCCATCTTGAATCAAATGGACTATGTCCTGATAACAACAATCCTCATCCATGTTGATGGAGACTGAGATAGCATGATAATAAATGGTTCTTTGGATGATTGAAGGACCATGAGCATGATGGGTTGGATTTGGGGACCTTCCCACGTAGCGGCTAGAGTAGCTAAAAAATCCTCCATTTGATTCTCATCCCGAGGGACATGCTGAAACAAACACTTCTTGAATTTTGCGAACAACTCCCAAACTACATCTAGATTACGCTGAAGTGACTCTTCCTTGATTTCCCAATCTCCAAAAACTTACCGAATGATTAGGATAAAATCAATAGTGATAGTGACTTCCGCTGCCTTAACATTTCTCAAAGCTTGCTTCCAAAGGAGGCATGCCTCAAATTTTGCTTCATTATTGGTTATGGGAAATTCAAGGCACTTAGAGAGTGAGATAACCTCATTTTATTGCATTACTAGGACAACCCCGACACCTATCTCTTGATAATTCATAGCTCCATCAAAGAACATTTTGCACTCTTCATTCAAGAACTCTACGGCCAGTACTACTCATTGGGAAAATCCAAGTTCTCAACATAGTTAGAGTCAAGGGCTTGATGGCAGGGAATTAGGTGACTGCTCGGCCCTTAATCACCTTCTTCGTGACATATTCAATGTTGAATTTAGATAGGAGAAGCAATCAGTGAGAGAGCTTGCTGGCTAAAGTCGGAGGTTGACATAGATACTTCATTGGATCGATCTTAGCCACATCTTGAATTATGTATGATTGGAAGTAGTTCTTGATCTTCTTACTGAGCCAGACAATGTTGCACATATCTTCTTAACAATCGTATATCAACTTTCATACTCAAGAAGCTTCTTGCTAAGATAGTACACTACGTTTTCACGCTTATCCTCTTATTCTTGGATAAGAACTGCCCCTACATAGCACTCCTCGATTGCTAGATATAGAATGAGAGGCTTGCCAGGAGTTGGTGGCTTCAAGATTGAAGAATTGATTAAATAAGTTTTGATCTTGTTGAAAGCTAACTAATAGTTACTGCTATCTCAAGAGTTTGAATATTGGCTCATAAATGGTAGTCAATCGGGCTATGAAGTGATTGGCGTATTAAAGAGATCTAAAAAATGATCTCACTTTCTTTTCTATTCTTGGAACTGGCAAGTCGTGGATAGCCTTTATCTTATCTGAATCCATCTCAATCATCCTTTGACTCACAAATGTGCCCTAGCAGCTTGTTAGATTTGACACCAAAGATGCATTTTCTTTGCATTAAGGTGCAATTATACTTCTCTATCCTTGTGAAAAAATGGTCTAGACACTCAAGATGTTCTACTCTGGTCATGGAATTCACAAGCATGTCATCCACATAGACTTTGACCTCCTTGGGAATCATATCATGGAGCAAAGCCGTCACAGCCCGCTAGTAAGTTGCGCCAGCGTTTTTCAAACCAAATGGCATGACTTTATATCCCTAGACACCCCGTTCGATTATGAAAGATATTTTAAATTTATCCACAATATCCATGAGAATTCGGTTATAGCCTGAAACCCGTCCATGAAGTAGTACATCGCGGCCCTTATAGTGCTATCTACTACCATATTAATGTGAGGTAATGGGAAGTCATCCTTTGGTGATGCTTTGTTCAAATCTCAGAAATCTACATAGACCCTCACTTTCCCATCCTTCTTAGCCACGAGGGTAATGTTTGCCTACTAGTTTGGATATTTGACAACTTCAAGGAACTTTGCCTCTAATTTCTTTGCCACTTCCACCTTAACTTTATCGGTTATTTTAGACGTAGTCGACATAATATCTAATTTACTAACTTGAACTTTGGATCGGTTGGAATGCAATGTTCGATTATCTCTCTAGCAATGCTAGGCATGTCTTCATAGGATCAGGAAAAAGTGCTCATGTGATGCCTAAGAACATTTTTAATCTCTCTATTTTCATTAGGATTGAAATCATTAGATATAGTTACAAGTTTAGGTGATTGAGTTTTACCCAAATTGATTTCATAAAAAGAAATATTATGTGGTTATGAGTGGATTTACATGAATGCATGGTGTTGTTAGGCAAAACATCAAACAAGTAAGCAGAGTTCTTATCTTTCATTTCATGAAAAGCCTCAAAGGCT
>CATIWQ010155611.1:0-18959 GCA_949673415.1 Euphorbia schlechtendalii
ATGATTTTGCATGTTTTCTTTGCTATACTTGTTCGTAGGGAATATCTATATACTTTTTATCTTCTCTAATCTTTCATACATTTATCTATCCATCCATCATTCCAATCTTCCAAAATAAATTACATTATTTTCTTTTGTTCCGTTCCTCTTGTTGATCTTTAGAACTGGTTCCTTCCCTGTGGGATCGATATCTTTTAAAACTACATCGTAACTGTATACTTGCAGTGGTCACCATTTTTCTATTTAGATAAGCAGTATTGACAACACCTGGTCGCATTTTGAACTCTTATCTTATTGGTAGGAAAGTGGGAGACAAGGTTTTTGGCTTCTTTATGAAATATAAACCCTCAGAGTCAGTAGAGTCAAAACCTTGCGAACATGCGTGGTAGCAAGCAACAGGCCAGCTAGAGCAACCCGCCAGCCGGGCTTGCGCGAGAGCCTGCAAGGGTTTGCCTTGCACGGCTGCTACACAACCAGCTTATGCAAGCTATGCACTAGTTAGCCTGTGGATCCTAGGGATCTGCGTAGTTGACCCAGTTTTGTGATATGGTTTTTCCTATCCCACATTGGAAAAAAGTGGAGCTTTCAGCTCCCCTTCTTCTTATAAATAGCTACCCCCTTCCTTTTAATTCACTTCAGTTCAGCCTTTCTCTTTGAGTTCTTCATCTTTTCTTCGTGAGCTTTTTGCGAGATCCTCCACGAGTTTCTCCAACATCGCATGAATTCTTTAGAAGGTTATATCTTTTGAAGTGAGCCTTATTAGTTAATATTTTTGGGTTGGTCTTCGAGCAGTCTAGCAGCTGCTGTCTACTAATGGGGTTCTTTCTCAATGGAGGTTTTGGTCAATGAAGATGCATGTGGATCAATCATAGAGGCTATCCTATATTGGAAGCTAGTGCTAATGAAGTTCTGTCGAACTACTAAGGGAACACCGCACCAAGGGAAAGACATGCATCAACTGGTAATGCTCTTATCTTAGATGTTAGGTTTTTTTAATAAGTTTTATAAACCTAATACCATCTATAGAATGTTTCAACTTAGATTATATCAATCATGACATGCTTAGGAGATCCTTTAAGGTTAATTTTAAGTTTTGAAATTCTTCCTTGCAACTTTGCATGGTTAATTACTGTCTTGATTAACTAGTAAGAAAGAGCTGGTTTCTTCTAATACCACATTTTGTTTAATGTTTGATCAACTAATTTCAAGGGCACTCTATTTAGGATATAAACTGCGCTCTCAAGTGCATAACCCCAAAAGGATCTGCTGAGTTCTTCTTGGCTCATCATAGACTGAACCACATTGAGTAGGGTTTGATTTCTTCTTTCCAACACTCCACTGTGTTGGGTTGTATAAGGAGGACATCCCCAAACTCTTAGGTGAGAAAGATCGGGTTTATTACCATACCATAATTCATATGGAGTTTGATAAGCTGATTTAGAGGTTTCTTTATTTAGAATATAAACTACGCTCTCAAGTGAATAACCCTAAAAGGATCTGCTAAATTCTACTTGGCACATCATGGACTGAACCATATCAAGTAGGGTTCGATTCCTCCTTTCTGACACTCTATTATGTTGGGGTGTATAAGGAGATGTCCACTGGGATAAAATACCATTATCCCTTAGATAATCCTGAAACTCTTTGCTTAAGTATTCACCACCTTGATCAGAAAGAAGGGTCTTGATACTTTTCCCAAGCTATTTTTCTACTTTTGTTTTGAATTCTTTGAATTTCTCAAAACTTTCAAACTTGTGCCTCATTAGGTACAAATAACCATACTGTGAGTAATCATTGATAAAGTTTATGAAGTAGACGAGACCTTCATGTGTCTTAACACTCATTGGACCACATATATCAAAATGTATTATTTCCAAAGTACTTGTGGCACCTGACCCTTTCCTTTGAAAAGGTTTGTTAGTCATCTTTCCCTTTAAACAATGTTCATACACCCCATAGGATTCCCATTCCATTGGGTCCAAGTCACCACATTTGTGTAACTTAGTTAATGGAGTCTCATTTATATGGCCTAGACGATAATGCCATAAGTATGAAGATTTCTCATTATCTAACTTAAATTTCTTAACAATGTTCATATTTAGAATTTTAGTTTTAGTATCTAGAACATAAATGCCATCAACACATATTCCACAAGCATAAAGAACATTATCGTGTCAAATTTGACAATTATTATTGGAAAATAAAATTTCAAATCCATCAGTTGCTAAACGCACAACATAAATAATATACTTAGTAATAGTAGGAATATAATAGAAATTGTTCAAAACTAAAACTAGGCCACTAAGCAAATGAAGGCTATATTTCCCTACAGTTATTGCAGCAACCCGTGCTCAATTTCCAACTCTTAGGTCCATTTCCCTCTTTGCATGCCTCCTCCTATTCTGCAACCCCTACACGTAAGTACAGATATGAGTACAACAACCAGTATCCAATACCCATGTAGACTCATAAGGAACTGTAGAGAAACTCTCTAGTATGAACATACCTCTAGAAATTTGAGCCACAAACCTCATCATTATCCGATGAGCATATTCCAAGAGAAATATTTTCCCTCTTCAACTCCAGCCGCTTCATGAGCTTTCTATTATCTTTTAAACCTTTTCTTCAACTTAAGGTCCTCAACATTAACTTGCTCCTTGAGTTTATTTCTAAACTCAATTTCATAAATCTCAAGCAAGTCCACAAGTTCGGTTAATGTACGGTTGGGAGAACACTCCTTAAGCATCTTCTTGAAAGGATCATATTTGTCGGGTAATCCATTCAATACCATTTCTCTTAAAGACTGCTCACTATATTCAACATCCAACTCCCTTAATTTCTCTGATTTGTCATATATGTATATAACCAACTCTACTACTAAGGTGTTTCCCTTCAACTTACTGTGGAACAGTCTATCTTCCAGACTTTCCACCGAGTTGAGATGATGAATCATGGTTGCGAGATCTAACCATTTGTACATGCGTGTGTACTTTGAGAGCATGTTGTCTAACATGAGCTTTGTGACAAACTTTTAGTTTCCCTTATGTCTTGCATAATCATTCATCTCACATGTAAAAGAATTTTTGCCAGGATGTTTGGGACTCAGATCATCAAGAACATAATCCAGGTAGTAGTTCTAGAGAACTCCTATAATAATACCAAACCACTCATTGAAGTTGTAAACATCATACTTTATGTTCCCAAGATGACCGATATCAATATGAGTATTTTCATTAGTGATCATATTCTACCTAGATATAAGATAGAAATTGTTCAGATATTAGTATATGTACATGCATTTAATGTAAGGTCTTTAATTAAACACATATTTTCTACTATTTTTATCGACATTCAAATAGCCCCTTCTATTGAATTCGGGAAATCTGGTCCAATAAATTTTCCTAAGTAGGTAGCATCCATAGCCCATTCATTATGACCCCACTATAGCAGGTCAAGCCATAACAAACAACCATGGTTGGAACCCGTCCATTTTCATTCCATGCACTTGCTAATCCATTTGAGTTCTCTTTCTTGAGATGTGTGTACCTAATTATACGACTCCTTAAATATGTCTCCAATCTAGCATTAGCTCCACTGACATGGACAACTACCCATTTTGGTTAAGGCATTAACCCCATCTAGTCTCAAGACCAAACACATGTTAAGGGAAAGCATGTTGTACATGTCCTTACATCCGTTAATAAGGTTCGTATCATGACTTATGATGGGAAGACAATTTTCCACCTTAATATTATTGTAGGGATTTTATTGGTGCAGCTGGTCTCGCCCTAGTCTAGGTATTACATGATAGATATGATTATGATAATAATTATTCAGGGCTATTTAGAATTATTAATCTAAGGGAACATGCTCAAGACTTATACATCATAATCATTCCATTATGCCAAGACTCCACATAGCATGCAAAACAAACAAGGTCTATGTTTAAGTTCTTGAACCTATGTCTATAATTTTTAATTTAACAACTTAAACCATGGTTGTAAAACTATATGTGGAATCCAATTCACATACTAGAAATCAACTAAGTTATAAAAGTCCCTTGAGTACACTGGAACCTAATACTGATGGAGATTTCTAAGTAGGAGAGGCCCCCTTAAAGTGAATGAGTAGCCAAGTCCAATCCTTGCCAAAATAATCACGGACACTTCGATTCATTGTAACACATACAATTATGATTTAAAGATTTCATTCTTTCAATTAAGTGAAGTACTAGACGACCCTCAATTTAAAGAATTAACACGTATGGTATAACATTGTTAATTTATATGATAATCACCAAGACTAAGTTTGAGCAAAACCTTAATCTAGTTATCACATCATATTCTATAACAGTAATTGAAACCTAAGTCATGCATAACATACTTTAATCAATTCATAGTAAATATCATTTCATCATATTATCATCAATCATGCATAGCATAAGGCAGGCTTTGATACCACTACTGGTTAATTAAGGTAGTAATTGTACATGCAAACTTGCAAGGTGAAATTTCAAAACTTAAAATTAACCCTAAAAGATCTCCTAAGCATACCATGATTGATATAATCTAAGTTGAAACGTTCTATAGATGCTCATAGGCTTATAAAACTTAATCAAAGAAACCTAGCATCTAAGTTAAGAGCATTACCAGTTTATGCATTCCTTTCCTTTGGTGCGGATCTCCCTTAGAGAAATTAGACAGCACTCCGTTAGCACTAGCCTCCAAATTAGGACATCCTCTATGATTGATCAACATGGATCCCGATCGACCAAAACCTCCCGAAGAGGAAGAGCTTGTTGGTAGACAGCAGCTACTAGACCACTCGAAGACCTACCTGAAAATATAACTTAGAAGGCCCTTTCCAAAAATATGAATGAGCCTTCAAAAAGAATTATTGTAATAGTGGAGAAACTTGTTGAGGATCTCGTAAAAGCTCAGGAAGAAAGATGTCAAAACTCAGAAGGAAGGCTGAGCTGAAGTGATTTGAAAGGAGGGGGTGGACCACTATTTATAATGGGAGGGGAGCAAAAAGCTCCCATCAAAAACCAATGTGCGATGGGAATATTCCCATCCAACATGTGGGTTACCGCATGAAGTTCCAGCTCTGTGCAGGTCAACTCGCACACACAACCTACGCATGCCAGCTATGCGGCTGCCAAAAGGCAAGCCCTAGGCTTGCCTTATCCCATAAGCCAGGCTTGCGGGCCGCAGCACTAGGCCAACATAGCAGGCCCAAGCAAGCGCTACCCAATAGCACTTGGGGGCTTGTTGCTAGCCAACATCTGTTGGCCTTGGGCCAGCGTATGCTAGTGGCCTGCTAGCCAATCTACTCTCGAGTCAGCCATTGTTTGCAAGGTTTTGACTATATTGACTATGGGGATTAATATTCTAAAATGAAGCCAAAAACCTTGTCTCCCACTTTCCTACCGATAAGATAAGAGTTCAAAATATGAACAATTGTTGTCAATACCACTTATCTAAATAGAAAAATGGTGACCACTGCAAGTATACAGTCACGATGTAGTTTTAAAAGATATCGATCCCATAGGGAAGGAACCAGCTCTAAAGATCAACAAGAGGAATGGAACAAAAGAATCTAATGTAATTTAGTTTGGAGGATTGGAATGATAGATGGATAAACAAATGTATGAAAGATTAGAGAAGATAAAAAGTATATAGATATTCCCTACGAACAAGTATAGCAATAAAAACATGCAAGGTCATCAAAGATATTATGTTCACTAGATTAATTTAACAGATTCGGTTCTAAACACTCAGATATTCAATTATTCACTGAAGAGCAACACATGAAATGACTTTTCTAAATCTAGTGCAAACAAATAAAGATGATTATATAAACTTGGATTACAATATTACTATGTTTAGTACAGGTCGCTCTCACATAGCCATATTTAGCAAGTTACCATTCCAAAAATGTTGGCTCACTAAATAGCGTTATAATCACAGATCCAGTGACTATACACAATCTCATTCTCGAAACTACTCTTAAAGTTAACTCAAAAGCATATAACTTGATTAATATAAAAGACTCAACACGAAATACACATTATGACACATAAACATATCATAAACTTTGAAATAGGAAGTATAAGTAGAATGCAAAGCAAAGTTGTAACGTATGCAGGTGAAAGCTAAAGTTGACCAAACCGTATCCACTCTTTAATGGGAGTCGTCAATTCTCGCAATTCCGGCGTCTGCTTTGAATTCAGTTTCGACTCGTACAGAACCTTCGCTAAGATGCTATTCTTTGTGAATATCGAATAAACAAATATTGAAGAATGAAAACTTTTATTAATAAGTGATTTGCAACTACACTTATACAACAATCTCTTGAATATGTAGAGAAATCTAGTGATCGAAATAGGGTTCGAATCACTTATACATTTTCTCGCTAGCACTTATGAATGTAGCGAAATTTAGATATTATTCTCTATCTATGCACACACGTCTACCATGCCATGCACCACTTTATCCACCACTTGTGCCACGAAATTTGTGACTTTCGAGCCCTATTTATAGAGTATGAAGGGTTGCGTCTATCCAAACAAAGAGTTATGTCCATTGGTGAAAGATTACATCACTTCATTGTGATTGGATGAGAAGCTTTATATTTATCCACAATAGAAAGGAACCTTTCCTGATTGGTTGACTTCTAAAAGGTTTCTTTTAGTTTGGTAGTTGATGGCGGTTGATCGTTCTTATCTGATGGTTGGTAGTTGAGAAGAGTTGACCAAAAAACCGTCAAAGTCGTGATCACAAAGTACATATCATGACCTTGAATACTTAGCTAGAAACTTTCTGTTCTGAAGAATACTAAGTCACGATCGCAAATGGTTATCGCGACCATTAATTGTGTTTTTCTTCAAAATCCTTCTTGTAACTTTACGGATCTTTGACAGCTTCAATGTTGAGCCAAATCCTTAAGTTCCACGCATCTTTTTGCACCTTTTTCACTCTTTTTTTTTTATAGATTTCCAACTTTAATCATTTTACATCCAAGATTTACCTAGTATTTGCATAAAAAAACAACTACATACCACGTGAAATCTTTTATATGAAGTATAAAAATGACTTAAACTATGGTGTTTAATGTGTAAAATTATCATAATAATAAGTTTTATTATACACTTATCAGCCATGCAGGCCCCACCCGTGAACATCTAGTGTACGCGAGGTTAACTCGCAACGGGAAAAATTTCCCTTGCTCGCCCTGTGCAATTTTTCCAAAAACCCCTCCTTAAACTTTTAATTATTATTTGGTTCAACCAATTAATAATTCATCCAAAGATTTTGACTTTCTTAATATTCTCGACATAGACCCAATATATAAGTTCTTTCCGTAGTCCGGTAATGACCCATAATGCTGGTTCTCATAGGATCCTGAAGTATAGAGCCGCTAGAGATTAACCTAAACTTAGCTTCCCATCCGGGTGTTAGACATGATGTATGCCCTAGAGGTAAGTAGGGCGATATATCTTTATTAGCTATAACGTACAAATGGTTTCAAATTATTATTAATAATAATTAAAGCATCTTTATTGCTTATCAGTGCTTTCTATTTATTTATGTATCTCGTTGGTATCATATATGTATAGTATTAAATATGTATATGCCCATTGATGAGACAAAGTCTATGACTATGTCATAGCGTAAAAGTGTGTGGATATAGTGGGAGCTATGTGGTGTGAGAACTACACATACGTGTTACTATGAATAGTCTAAATATCCTTAGTCATAGTTTCATTGAGACTTGACATCAATGGAGTGGATAGACTAGCATATGTAGGCTTACTCCTTGGATTAGATCCAAGAAGCTGATCTCACAAGCTGAAAGTGGTACCTTGAGTTAACACATGGATGTATTCGGGTAATGCATTAGAGGCTGCTATAAGATAGAAACTCGGAAATAACTATATCCATGTGTTGGTGTCATGTCTTATTGCAGTAGCAGTACAAGTGTCCTCAAACCTGAGATACTGGTTACCTTGTGTAGGAGTTGTTATACTTTGGGTTATACTTATTCATACACTAGCGATTAGGATGACATGGGTGATTACGGGTATATTGATGATCACATGTTGGTAAGCCAAGTAGTCAAGATGGGATTCATCACTCTTGATATAGTGATATAATGGGAGATGTACCTTAGGGCCTCTTGTTGAAGTGACACACTCATAAACATCTGACCAAAGTATAAGATTAATAGAACAGGTTTCTAGTCAATCTTGATTCATAATAGTTGAATGGTGTTCTTCGTGAAGAAGTCTAATTCCAAGATAGCTACGGTTATTACATGAGCTAACACTTAATCCTAGCTCAATAAATTAGATGGTACTTAACCTGATGGAAGGAGTGTATTATATTGGTTACTATTGCAGAACCGGATTAAGTTACAAGCACGTGTAGTTCCAAGTATTGGGAGATCATAAGCCTTTGCTAGAAAGCCTATTTGATTATCTAGAGTTATCGGGTTCCATATCATTCTAGAACACAGAGCCTAAAGGTTCCTGGATGGGAAGCCAAGTTTAGGTTAACCTCTAGTGGCTCAATACTTTAGGATCCTATAAGGTCACACACTTTGGGTCTTTATCAGACTAAGTAAAGAACCTACAGATTAGGTCTATGCTGAAAATATAAGTTGTTGAATTCGTTAGAAGAATTCTTAATTGGTTGGATTGAATTAATTATTAAAGGGAATAAATAGAAAATAGGGAAAAATTGCACAGAGCGTAGCAAGGGATTTTTCCTGTTGCAAGTGGGCCCTAAACAAACAAGAGTTGTTCGAAGTGGGGCCTTCACTGCTGCCCTACGAACCGGAAAGCTCACAGGCTATTGGCGGGGATGTAAGACTGCAAGCATGGGCTTGTGGTAGCAAGGCAAGCCTATAAGGTCTTACTTTGCAGATTGGACTCTTGGGTTAGCCCGCGGGTCCTAGTGACCTGCGCGGCTAACCTACCAAGTGGGATAGGATAATCCTATCCCACTTTGTGTTTGAGGGAGAGTAAAAAACTCCCCCCTTTTTCCTATATATGGGCCTCCTGTGAGCGGGCGACATGGAGCGGTGGGCCGAGAGCGTACGGAATGAGAGGCGTGGTCCACTAGGGTGTTTTGAAAAAAGGTGCACCGGGTAGGGGACCTGGGAAAAAAAGGTTGAAAGAGAAAGCGTAAAAACATTTTAGATCGGTTTGAACTCGAATCCGCCATCTCTTAGTGTGGAGTCGCCACCTGGATTAGCTCTTTCTAAGAATTAGAGTTTTGTGAGGCTTAACGTCCGAGGGACGGCCCACTAAGACACAGAGATTCAGGTTTGGGATAAGTTGCTTATTTCTCATTGGATCACATTATATTACATCTACAGAAAACCGTATTCTCTTAATTGTGCACATACGCGCTTAGGCCATTTTTTATTTTAAATGCATGATTCACGTATGGCGAAAATAATAAATCATCCACAAGGTGAAATAATAAACCATCCACAAAGCAGCAAGTAAATGTTGTAAATAAATGCGAAAAATAAAGAATACAAGGCTTCAAAAATTGGGGATACAACCGCCCGCTAACCTATTAATTACATTTCCCAAAAAATGAAATTGAGATACCCGAAGGAAAATTAAAATCCTAAACATACATCTAATCCTAATCTACCTACATCCATAGAGGTTAGCACAGGGGATATCACAATTATGTTCGATTTTGAATTTAGCGAGGTCCGTGTGGCCTAAAAAAATCAATCGCGATAATGTGTTTGTTATTTAAATAAAGCAGTTCATTTTATTAGCACATTGGTTGCTCATTTTAATTAATGAAATTGCTCGCATGGTAAATTGGTAAGGGCTGTTATCCGGGAATATGTTTTATTCCCTTCGTGGGGGTGTTCTAACATACATCTCCTTTTAATAAAGAAAAATAGATAAAGAAGAATTACAACATTTGAATAAAATAAAAATCCTAGGTTCAAAAATGAAATCAGAAGAAGAACATCGAAAGCACAGAAATTACAATTTTAGGAACTCAGAGGCTTACCCTTACGGAATGAATCCACTTCGAAGATATCCGATCGACCGTTGAAAATCCTCCTCATCCGTTAGTTTAGGTAAAAGTTGTTGTGAAAGTCCAAAAATGTTCATTTAATTCTTGGAAATTGAAGTAGTTCTAAAGCTATATTTTGTCTGTAAATTTTTTGAAGCCCCCGATTATCGAAAAAAACCAGACTATTTATAGGAGAAATTGTTCACCACTTTTCTACTGATAAGTTTAATAGTTTGTTCACAAGATTAGGCTATATATCAATGGTGCCAAAAACTTGTTCATGAAAAATAAAGGTGTTGTTAGTACCTCTTATCAAATAGAAAAATGATGATAACTGCAAGTATACAGTTGCGATGTAGTTTTAAAAGATATCAATCCCACAGGGAAGGGCTAGCTCTAAAGATCAGCAAGGAAGATAAAATAAGGAAAATAAAATATAATAAAGTAAAGATTTATGAAAGAAGGGTTAAAATGAAAAATGAGTAAATATAGGTATGAAAGATCAGAGAACCTAAATATATAGATTTTTCCCTAAGAAATAAGGATAGCAAGGAAAACATGCAAGTTCAACAAAGTTGTTACAATTCACTAAACTAATCTAATAGACTCGGTTCTAAATACTCAGATGTTCAATTATTAACCATAGAGCAACACCTGAAATGACTTTTCTAGATATAGTGCAAATGAATTAAGACTATCATATAAACCTGGACAACATCAATACTATGCTTAGTACGGGTCACTTTCACATAGCCACATTTAGCCAGTTACCATTCCAAAAATGTTGGCTCACTAAACAGTGTTATATCACAGATCCAGTGATTATATACGATATTTTTAACCTTGAAACTACTCTTAAAATTAACTCCAACGCATATAACTTGATTAACATAAAAGACTTAACACGAAATACGCATTATGACACATAGAAATATCATAAACTTTGAAATAGAAAGTATAAGTAGAAAGCAAAGCAAAGTTGTAAGGTATGTAAGTGAAAGCTAAAGTTGATCAAACTTATCCACTCTTTAATGGGAGTCGTCAATTCCTGCAATTCCTGCATCTGCTTTGAATTCGATCTCTGCCTGTACAGAACCTCCTCTAGGATGCTATTCTTTGCGAATATTGAACAAACGAATATCGAAGAAAGAAAACTTTTATTGATAAGTGATTTGCAAGTACACTTATACAACAATCGCTCGAGAATATAGAGAATCTAGTGATCGAAATAAGGATTCGAATCACTTAAACATTTTCTCGCTAACGCTTATGAACGTAGCGAACTCTCTATCTACACACACTATATGTAACACTATAATTGCACTCTAATATTCTCCTCTCTTTTGGTGTCACTTTTGTGCACGAAATCTGTGAAGTGTGGATCCCTATTTATAGAGTTTGAAGGGTTGTGTCTATCCAAATGAAGGGTTGTGTCCATTGGTGAATGATTGCATCTCTTCATTGTGATTATTTGAGAAGCTTCAATATAATCCACAATGGATAGGCACCTTTTCATGATTGGTTGACTCCTGATAAGTGTCTTTTGGTTGGTAGTTGATGGCGGTTGATCATGCTTATCTGGCGGTTGGTAGTTAAGAAGATAATACAAGAAAACCGTCCAAGTCGCGACAGCAATTCACATGTCACGACCGTGAATCTTTGATTGGCAAACTTCTGATTTGAAGAAGAACAAGTTGCGACCGCGAATGATTGTCGCTACCGTGAATTGCATTTTTCTTCAGAATTCTTCTAGCAACTTCACCGATCTTCGACAGCTTTGATCCTAAGCCAAATCTTTGAGTTTCACGCATCTTTTTGCACCTTTTCTCTCTTTTTTCATAGAATTCCACTTTTGATCATTTTACTCACAAGATTTACCTAGTATCTGCATTTGCATAAAAAACAACTACATACCAAGTGAAATCTTTTATATGAAGTATAAAAATGACTTAAAATATACTGTTTAGTGTATAAAATTAATATGATATTAAGTTTAATTATACACTTATCACATGCCAAGGTTCAGGCCATCAAGGCGATTCAAAAAAACTGATGCAGAATGAGCCCGTAGTGTATTTACGATCATTGCCAACATCCTAAACAGTATTGTCTACTGTTGACTGGAATTACAACTGCTGCCCCTGGAAATTAACATATGCAGATGCTTAAAATGGGTGGAAAATGGATGGATTTGAGGAAGTAATTTAGGCCTTTAGTTGCTCGGATCTCTCCTTTGCCGAAATCCGAAGAGACCGCTTCCAAAATGATCGAGAGTTGGATGTAATTGAGAATAAAAGGTTGCACCCCACCATTACCGAGGATGCCTTCATATTTCAAATAATAAGGAGGTTCAGAAAAAGTGATGCTAGTGGTTGGTTTGATGTCGAATTATCATGCTAAAACGAAGTTCGAATCCCGATTAGCGTTGTTGATACGGATGTTGGAGTAAAAGTGTTGCCAAAAGACATCATTTTGTGTGCAACAAGAGACAATGTTCCTCCAAATTAATGATAATCATCGCGGTTCATTTTGAAGAAGTCATTCTATGATTCGAAGCCATATGACGAAATAAAAATAACTTACCAAATCGAATCGCCGCTGTCCTCCCTCATTTTCCACAACCATTTGCAAAGTAGGCTACAATTCATCAAAGTGAGCTCATGAATATTTGAACCCCATAAGTTTTTCAGCAAATTTACTATTGCTCAACTTACCTTACAAATCTCATTAACGTTTGAGTCTCCACGCCATAGAAAATTCCTTATCAATCTTGTTAGAGCTACATTCATCGAAGATGGTAGCTTTAATGTTGACAATAAGTAGATAGGAAGCGAACCAAGCACTGATTTGATAAATCTAATCATTAAGCATACGAAAGACATCAACCTTTCCAATTCGATAAGCTATTCTTGAATTTTGCAATCAGAGGGTCCCGATAAATTATCGGAGTTCGGTTCAGGAAGAGTGGCAGTCCAAGGTACGTAATTGGAAATTTATTGATACGATAACCTAAAATGGTGGCACATGATTCCTTGAGTGAGTCCAAAACATTAATTCTCAATAGTGAACTTTTGTGATAATTAATTCTGAAACCCGAGATCCATTTGAAACATTTCAGAATTTTCATGAAAGGAGAAATTAAATTCAAATTAGCATGTAGAAAGAAAAGTTTATAATCCGCGAATCGAAGCAAAGAGATGTTTAGTGAGGAGGCTAACTTGAAACTCGGGAGCAGCCTCGCTGCAATACTCGCATTAATCAATTACTTGAGGCCCTCGGCTACCAAGACGAAGATAAAAGGTGATAGTGGGTTGCCTTGTTTAACCCCCTTATGTAAATTGATTGGTGCGGTCAGTTGGTCATTGATGAGAATCGACGTACTCAATTTTTTTCCTGCAGTTATCTAATCAAGAAATCCATTTGTTGTTGAATCCCATATGTAAGAGGACCATGTCAATATAATTCCAGGATACGCAATCAAATGCTTAATGGAAATCCAGCATCAATAAGAGGCATGATCGGTGGGAATGGTGGATGCTATCTATGATTTTCGAGGCTAGGAATGAACAATCGTGGATGCTTCGACAATTTAAAAAAGCAAATTGGTTTTTGGACATGACATGAGGTAGAATTTGTTGTAAGCATGAAGCCAAAAGCTTGGCTACAATTTTGTAGACACCGTGAATTAGCATGATCGGCCTGAAGTTTGTCAAAGAAGCCACCCCCGGGACTTTCGGAATCAAAATCGTGAGGGATCTTTTTATTGTCAGTGATAGCCTTGATAATGCGTGAAAATCATGTAAAAGATACATGATGTCATGTTTTAATTCATTAAAAAAGCACTTGTAGAAATAGAAATTAAAACCGTCGAGTCTCGGTGATTTATTTTCTCCACGATCCAAAATACAAATTTAAACTTCATCATCAGTAAAGGGAGTGGTCAAAGATTGATTGTGACTTTTTGAAACCTTCATGAAGTTCAAGTGACGTAGTGAAAATAGTATAACTGGGGCAGCAGCGAAGAGGTTTGAATAGAAGTTGTGGGTGGTGTTGGAAATGTCCTCAACACACGAAGTTAGCCTACCGTTTACTTTCAATCACAAAATTCTATTGTGACGGAGTCGAGAACCTCATTAAAGTCGTCGTAAATCAATAGATTATGGCATTGTCGAGTGAATGAAATTAATTCTTGCCGTAGCAAATTTCGAAGTTCACCATCCGTAGAGGCGTAGATAGTGATTATATGGTATTCCTCTTGAAGTTCTGACTATTTAAAGATAACCCAATGCTCCGATGATTGAATTATCGAACCATTGATCAAAGCCGAGTTACATGAAAAGAGAATGCCACCGATAGACCATTAGAAGGAACATTAAAAAAGCTATGGTTGTTGTGCCCCCAAAAAGAATGAATAACGAAATATGGAATAATGTTTACTTTGGTCTCGATAAATACGAGAATGCTAATGTTCAACCTACGAATACTCGAACACACTAGCCTTTACTTTTCATTGTTTGGAACCCCTCCTCTATAATTCAAACAAAAAAGGTTTAAAGACATAAGAAGAATTGATAACCTCATGTAAGGCATATCCCTTAGGATGCCGGGACAGAATCCATGGTAGATAAGATAACATCCTTATGCCTTTCCTTAAATAAATCAAGTTTGTTACCCACATCAAAAGCCATTGCGTTTTCATGAAATGGACCATCACGAGAGAGTAGGATAACTCGATTCATGTTGCGAATGTCGGGTTTAGAAGATGACCCCTTACTAGCTTGTGAATCGGCCACAAAGTTCTTACCACTATCTTTGGAAATAGCAGTTGCACTGTCTCAGTAAGTCATTGATAAATCTCTGCTGTCCCTGGAATGGTCTGCCGTGTGGTCGTAAATTAGAGCTATTAAACTTGTGCTACTATCCCTGGGTGTCATGCTTCTACCTTTGTATGCAATGGCAATGCTATTTGTCAAAAACATGCTATCTCCATCGCAAAAATGGGTTGCTACATCACTGTTGCCCCTGGAGTTACCGACGATGCTGTCCACGTTATAGTCCCTAGTAGCTGCTACTAAATTGAAGTGTAACGGGGTTGCCAAACTTGGAGAATTTTCACCATTGGAGCTCATCGTAACCCATCGATTTGATGGTGACTAGGCTACACTGGGATCACCCATTTCTGAAAGCAGTCCCTCGATGTCATTGGTCTCATCGGAGCAAGAAGAAGCGGTGCTGCCCCCGACATGATCGCAAGCTACCGCTTGCCTATAGTTCACAAAATTCTTATGGCTGGTCTCATTAATCTTCAAATTAAAAGAGTGATTTGCAAAACTGAAAGAAGCTGAAACGAGAGAAGACACCACATCCAACTCCGTCGGGGAATCAAAATCAAAATCTACATGTATTAAACATCCTAATAAAGCTGCTAATTACCGTATCAAAGGTAGAGAAATCATGGTTTGAGGGATTCCTATAAAGTCCACATAAACCAAGCATTTCTTGGGAGCAAAGTCAAGTTTAATAGCCGAAATGTCAGAAATAAGGTCATTTAAAAAGTGTGAATCATTGTCAAGAAACGCAGCCAAAGCATCCATAAAAAAGAAAGCAAAAATAGTATGATCACCACCCAATGGCGTAATGAATTACCACAAAGTTACGTTCCTTTACTAAATAAAAAAGCCTCGGAATTGATGTTATGTTATGTACCTTAACCATGCATGAGTAAGGGGTCCCATTCGCTCTCCAAAAAGATTCATCAATTTTCACTAAGTAGGAGGATTCCTTACTCGAAACAACCTCCACATAGGAATGAAAATCTCTCGGTGAATCACGGAAAGGTGGTTTTGTGGCATTAGCCTTCGCACAGGTTGGGGCAGCTTCAATTATCAGCTTCCGGAGACCATATTTTACTTTGAAGGAGCGAAGTCGGATGTTTCCAATGAAAATGGAGTTGAGGTGATAGAGAGCTTCATGAATATGAATGAAGCCATCAAGGGATACAAACCAAAGTTAAGATTTTTTACGTTTCTCCATCTCTCTACAAAGACTGAGCCGGTTACTCCGTATTTTGCATAAATCGAAAGCATAACATTTATATCATGCGTGTTCGAGAAGTTCTCAAAATAAGCTTTTTATGTTAGGGTTTTGAGTTTCATGCCATTGAAATTTTGGGCGTGTAGGGATAGCAAAGGCAAAGGAGTCGGGGTCGGGGTTGGGATAACGGTGGTTGAGGGAGGATAGGCTAGTGGTAGTCCAACGGTGGTGGTTGAGGGGAAGGCCTCGGGATCGATTAGGGCGCCTCCATATGCTTAGGGTTTTGCCGTTACAAGTATCATACTTTATAAAGTCAACTTTTTTGGCTACAAAGGGTGAGAAATGAGTCGATCCTTAGGGAACAATTTACAAGATGCTTTGATTTTGATAGTAAAAGGAAATTTACTTTAGCATAAGCTTATATTTACAATTCAACCAGATTTTAGTACATCATTAGAAGATAAACATAAAGATTTAGCTTTAAATTTATATTACAAATTAGAAGAAATAAAAAAGCCCACAAGAAGTAAAGTAATTAGTATAGAAACTAAGATGATATATGTAATAACTGGTAATCATCATGTAAGAAAACAACATGAAATGAATATTTTAGTACCAAAATTATATCAAGAAATATTAGAACCAATAGAACACAAATAAAATCTATGGTAACCATACCAGAAGAAATTTGCATGGATTTTGATTCTTGAAGAATAAGACCAATTCAAAGATTAGTACCTAAGATAGAAGAAGCAAGATTATGTTTTAGAAAAGAATTAATAAGACAACCAAGAACTTTAGATTTAAATGAATATATATGAAGATAAGTTAAGAATAAAAGTATTATTATTTAATGATATAATAGCATATGAATGTATATCTTAAATAAATACAGGAGGAAATGGTTTAATACATATAAGTAAAGTTAGTGAGAAAAAATGTGTGTCAATAGAGCATCAAATTTACAATTGTCCAAATAGTACTAGAGAAATAATAATAACAAAAAGGATTAAAATAAGATTTACAATTCAAGATTTAGAATATGAGATATTAGTAGGGGTAATTGAATATGACTATAATTATGAGTTGTTATTAGGATACTATTTTTTAAATAAAATAATTTATAAAATTAATAATAAGGGAATTCAAATAGAAGATCAAAATAAAGTTAGATTTGAATATACAACAAACAATAGCAAAGGAAAAGAAGAAACTAAAAGCTCTAAGAACTATGATGGTAGAAACTGTAGAACCCAAGTTAAATAGTACATATCAATACTTAAGATGTTTTGGAAATAGCAAACTGAATAGGCTAGCAGATTTAATTAAGTACTAAGTATACTCTTAATTAATGAAGCCGTGAGTTTTTGTTTTGGATAAAACAACTCAGTTTGCTGTATGTAGTTAATTAAGTTATGGCTTAGAATAGGAAAAGCTGAGTTTGGCTGTATTTAGTTGAATCCATGCTGAATACTATGCAGTTTAATGAAATAACCACTCAGCATGTGCTGAGTGAAGCTTTTAATTAATTAAAAGCATTTTACCATGACACTTTGTGAATTAAATGACAGCTATACTACTTACGGTTTTTATGAAGAAACAGAATACTTTTTTGTGGCTTTTAAGGTCAAATTATGCAGCAAATAATAGAATATTCACTACAAGTCAAAATGGCTCCACTCCACTAAGGCTTGTCAGAATCTTTCTACAAAAGTCCAAGAAGATTGCACCTCTGTCAACCACCATTCATTAGTTTCTCCGCGCATGTCAGTCCATGTCAGCAACACCAACCAATCAAGATTACACATTGCTCTACACATGTCTCTCTCTCTCAGATAGTATTGATTGAAGACAAAAGAGCTTTCGCCAATGGAAGCTTATCTCGCCTCAACATTTAATTTTCTATCTCTGAATGTCCCAGAAACTATCTCCAACGGTAAGATTTGAAAGACTTGAAGAGAAGAAATATTAAAGAACTACAAAGAAGAGCTACTTCACAGAGCTTCAAGTACAAATAGAAGACTGAGGTAGAAGTTGAAAAAAAAATGAACATAAGCTAATAACTTTGAATTCACTAAGAGCCAAGTCACTGCAAATCATTCTAGCTTACCAGAAATTCAAATACAAGCACTCATCAAACAACCACTTTCCTATCTATTTGTAATAGAGAGAATCAATTTTGAGATATAATATTGTAAGGATTCAACATTCTATAAGTTGAATTCAGTTCGCTACTGTTTTATTGATCTTGAGTGTTAGTTTGGGAAGGGTACCCAAACTGAGTTTGAGTGGTAGTTAGAAAGGAGGGTACTTTCTTTAATCATGTCTACCCACTGTGAAGGCTTCTCCACCTATTGAAGGAATAAACCACTAGTGGATTAAAGCTCAGAGAAGGTATCCGGGGATTGGAGGTAGGCTAGGGGCCGAACCAGCATAATATCTCAGGTGTAATCGTTCTAACTCTAAGCATAGTATTGACGTTATTCAGGTTTATATAATTGTCTTAATTCGTTTGCGCTAGGTTTAGAAAAGTTATTTCATGTGTTGCTCTACCGCAAATAATTGAACATCTAGGTATTTTGAACCGAGTCTGTTAGATTAGTTTAGTGAATTGTAACATCTTTGTTGAACTTGCATGTGTTCTCGGCTATCCTCATTTCGTAGGGAAAATCTATATATTTAGATTCTCTAATCTTTCATATCTATATTTAATCATTCTTCATTCTAACCCTCCAATCTAAAATGTCAAATCTACTTTATTTTCTTCATTCTGTCTTCCTTATTAATCTTTAGACTTGGTTCCTTCCCTATGGGTTCTATATCATTTAAAACTACATCGCAATTGTATACTTACAGTTATCATCATTTTTCTAT
>CATIWQ010155612.1:0-18225 GCA_949673415.1 Euphorbia schlechtendalii
GCATCCCTGATTGCACCATTAGAATCTCTTCTCTTCCCTTCTTCCTTATAGTGAATTGAGAAACAATTTTATCTTGAAAGTCAATTAAGATTGGAGAATTTATTTTTCAATTAGAACATGAACAAACTCTATTTTCATCTTGAACTTATTTTGAAAAGATCATGATAACTGACAGATTCTTAACACTTCTTTAGATGTAAGATTGGCAGTGTGCTTCAAGCTAATGCACAATATTCTTTAAATAAATGAAATTTCTCCAGTACTCAAATTGGAGGAAGAAGACTAAAAACAGAGCAGACCTAAGATAAACAGCCAACAAAAATTTTAACGCCCAAATAAACAAAAGTGGACCAACTAAAAGAAGCCATGACTGTAACGCACAAACACAGTAGGATTCAACAATTTGCAACAATTATAGTCAGATATACCTTAAATTTGAAATAATTTGATATGAACAATAACAATTTAAATACGATTTACCTCAGATTGTGGGTTTAGGGTTATGCTCAATTTGATTGGGAGGAGATAAGGCACTGAAGAGATGAAAGCGAGAACAAATACTAACAAGAAAGAAAAAGTCTCTGACGTGATTGAAAGGAGTTAAGAATTTTGGTCACTCCGTTGAAGCATCGGACGATGGCAGGATGTTGGCAGTCATGGATGGAGAAGAGAGGAACAAAGGAGACGGAGAAGAGAGGAAAATGGGTTAGGAATGTTATTAAAATATCTTACTTTATTTGTTTTTATTAATTTTTTTAATTTTTTTTACTCTACATGCAACGGAAATTCAGTTGCAAATACTATTGTTTAATTCCGTTACATTATAACTGCAACGGAAATTTACAATACTTGCAATTTCCGTTGCATATTTCCCTCCATGATTTCCTGCCTATTTATTTTGCAACGGAATTTTCAAACACTTGCAAATTCCATTGCAAATATAGTCAATATTTTAATTCTAATAAATCTGCAAGGGAAAACAATTTCCGTTGCAAATTCCGTTGCAAGATACTGGATTTGCAACGGAAAAAATTCCGTTGCAAGTTTTCTGTTGCAAAACGCGAATTTTTTTGTAGTGAATTTCCAATTGGGAAATTTGGTTGTTACGGAACCGAGCTGAGGCCGTTCGGTGGAAAAAGGATGTGTTGTTATCCCCTAGGGGGGTCCAAGTAACCCTCGATTGTTGGTGACGTAGTTTCTCGAAACTCCCACGTCTTTGATGGAGTAATGAGCGAAGACTATCTAGTTCCGAATGTTGCATCAAGCTTAGGGGCCGAGGAGTGATACTTGAAGTGAGTGTCAAAATTTTCGCTTCCAAGTCAGAGATTTTCCTGTTTAGGTCTCCGTAATTTTCCAAGTGCCAAGGTCGGATGGCGCGGCTAAGTTTGGATAACTTCAAAGAAATGTCTGCGTTGCGGTGGGACTGACAAATAGACTGCCAAGAAGAGCGAATATGGGGTAAAAAATCAGCATTGTCCCACCATAAATTCAACGCTCTAAAAGGTCTTGGGCCATTCAGAGAACTGCAACTTGATCTAAATAAAATAGGCAGATGATCGGACAAGGTGGTGTCAACGGTTGAAATAGACATAGTTGGCCATAAATCAAGAATTTCTGTTGATGCGAGGACTCTATCAATGCGAGAAAATGATCGCCTGTTGTGCCATGTGTAGTCACGGCCCTGAAGTGGAAGGTCATGAAGTTCACTTTCCAAAACGAAATCTTGGAAGGCGGAAATAGACGGGACAAGTCTGCCACCAGCTCTTTCCGCAGCATGCAAAACTTCGTTGAAGTCACCACATAGAAGTATATTCGAGAAATCATTTATAACTGGAGTTATTTCGGACCATAACGCGTTCCTATCCACATGATTAGTCGGAGCATAAAGACCCAATACATGGAAAGTATGTTGTTGCAAAGTAAATTCAATTACCGCCCATCTCGAATTGGTAAGAGTTACCGATGCTTTTCTTATCTAATTATGTTTAGTATAGCTTCATACATAGAGTAAAAGCATCTAATACTTGATTATATTGTATCAAAATTTACTTATCATGCCTTTCAACTTATATAAAGGCCATGTTTGTATTGAATTTTTCTTTTGTTTGAGACCGAATAGTTGTTTCCTTTGTGTAGCTTCTGTTCCTAATTATATAAAGGCTGAGCTAGTTTTCTTGAAGGGATTAAAGAATGGTGATTCCTCAGTTGGAATATAAGCCTTGTTTTGAAGAATTTTTGAGCTAATACTAGAAGTTGGAAGAGGAAGATTAGCATTTGTTGATATAAGTAGTTGCTAACATATTTTCAATTGTTAGAACAAGGAAATCTAAATTTCTGTAGGAAAAACATTGTATATATGGTCGAAATATTTTGTTCATCATCATAGATTTTAGAGCAGAGAGCAATTAGATTATATTTCTTTTGTTGAGATATATTAGTGGATTAAAATTTAAGTCTACTTGTTCATATTTCAACTATATTAGAATTTTTCACAATGTTTTTCAAGTTTTGGGTACTTCTGAAAACCTTGAGAGGATCAATTGCCTTGCATTTGGATACTTACAAAGGAAAATCATATTTGATTCCTCAAAGAAGAGAAACAAGTGCCTGCATGTTTTTTGAATGAGCTAATGTACATGAACTGCAAGTAACAATGTCATTGTTTTATCATACAACAAAAACAAATTGCCATAATTTTTTTCTCATTTTTATATCTTGTAGGTACATTATAATGGAATATGTTCTCCAACAACTCTTCTTATTCGCTCAAACCCTCTCATTATTGATATTGGTGTTGGGGACATGTGTTCCTTAGCATCATATGCACTGGGTTTTCTTCTTGTATTTGAGCCATCCTGTAAATAAGATAAAAATTAGAGTAATATTTTAACACCTAGAAAGAATGCCAAATAGAAAACTTGAATGTAAAACTTACAATCTCATTGCCAAACAAATAATGAAGTAACTAACTTATCCTTATCCGTCGAAAACCAGCAATTTGGAAGTAAATACAATAATCCATCAACTAAATTTCTATGTAATACATTAACTAAAATGGGCACAACTGAACTTATTAATTGGTTGTATTTGAGGCAACTAGTCAATAATTTGAGCATCAGCCTCGACTTTCATATCGCATTCGGATACCGCTTTTGCTTTTGTTTTTACTAATGTTTTAGTTCCAACTCTTTAAGAGCATCATCAAATTCCTACAAAACATATATAAGCAGTCACACAACTAAATCACCTTAACTAACCAAGTAAACAACTCGCAAGCATGTTAAATCACAAAGTAAGCATAGAGGCAGTTACACAACCAAATTACACAACTAAACAACTCACAAGCAAGTAGATTATCATAACAGCAACTTCATTACCATAGCTAACTAACTAAACAGCTCACAATCAAGTTAAATAGATGACTAAGCAAGTAAATTACCATAACTAACCAGCTAAACAACTCACAAGCACGTTAAATTACCAACTAAGCAAGTAAATATTACCATAACAGCAACTAAATTACCATTGCTAAGTAACTAAACAACTCACAAGCAATCTTCATCATCCATTTTTTTTATAAACAATTCCCATATAGTTGAACGAAAGAATGGAAATCCAAGTTAGAAATCTTTCACAATTGATTCCATTTTTCTAAAAAGGAAAATATTAAAATATAATAGTTTTGGGACTTTGATTAAATACACTTATGCTTGAATCAATACGTACCATTTCTACCTTCATGAGAATGGTAGTGTCTCTTTTTTCATATTATTTTGCACTTTAATAAATAAAATCCTATGCATTCCATTCTATCATCTTCATTATCCCAAATATCACACCAGTCCCCACTATGGTGGATCAGAAATGCAAGATCAGCTATTCTTTGCATTATGAATCAAATTAAATAAAATCAATGAGATTTCCAACAATCAAAGTGCAAATGCATATCAATTTAATTCACCCAACACCTAAATAAGAGTTCAAACTGATAATGTCATGCAAACAGTTACAGAAATTAAAATCCCTAATTTGGTGACATTGAAGAAAAAACAACCCAACCATCATGCAACCACTTCAATCCATCATTATAAACTTTGTATAAACACATGTTTCTCACGGAAACCTATTTTCTTTCAATTTTTTCTTGAAATAACAAGAAGTAAGTCAAACCCTAAACTTATAATACAAACAAGTAATCAAAATTTGCAATGAGAAATGAGATAGAATGGTGTTTACCTTCTAATGCGGCCTATTACAAAGACCTGATGCCGTTCAAAATTTTACTTCAAACTCGAAATGTATTGCGAATTCTAAATGTAATTTTGGAAAGATGATTTATCAAAGAAATCCCTCATAATGATGTTGTGTTCATGTTAGCCAGAATCATGTTTGTGTGAAGTTTATGAGGTTGAAGTTGTCTAATTTGATAATTTTTGAAGATGGAAGACGAGATGGAGAAGAAGGTGTTTCAGAAGATTTTTTTTATTTTATAATTGAGGTTTCCGGTTATACCCTTTGCCACGTCATCAAGTTTAACGGGGTTAGCCAAAAATCCGTTATTTGAGAACGGTATGATTCCTCAGGCCGCCTTTCGAGACTCGAAATACCACAAACCCCATTTTGAAAATAGCTTAAACCACATTGTACTTTTTTGAAATTTATCCTATAAAATAACTGGCCCAAGCTTGACTTGGGCTCACCTTGTTATTTTTGTGGGCTACCCCAAATGTGAGATCAATTTCAACCCAACCTAAACCTATTTAACATTAAATAATTTTTTTTTATAATTTTTAAATAATAAAAAGTAAATAAACATGTAGAAAATTATAAGTAAACTTATTATAATTACGCTTAACGCATCTACACCTCTCGAACTTATTTAAAATGGACTCTTGTCATCCTGAATTTTCAAATTTGTTAGATACTTCCCTGAACTTATTTAAAATGCACAAGTTAACCCCTTAATGTCACGTGTCAAAATATAATTGGAGTGAAAAAAATTAAAAAATAACATCTTTAAAAAGTCAAACCAATCATAAACCGATACGTGACGATGAAGGAGGATAAAGTGATGCGTTTTAAACAAGTATATGTGAATATTTCTTGTATTTCAAAGTTCAGGGTAACAAGAACTCTTCTAGATACATTGTACATGCTCTCTTTAACTTGGATTAATTGCTACCTATGAATCAATTATTGCATTTGAATTCGAGTTTTTTTCCTTGATATAGTTCGACAGAGTTTTCAAAAGTAAATCTTTTTATAAATTTAAAAATTATTTGAAAAATCTACCACAAGATTGGATTAAATTAATTTAGAATAAAACATACGAACTGTAAAAATCAAGAGCACTTAGATCAAACAATTTCCATAAAACATAGAACAACACAAAAACATGAGAATATTAATTTTAAAGTTTAAACCCAAATTAAAATACCAATATAAAAAGTATATTGGTCAAACTAATACTTCACAGGCACAGTTGTTGTAGTATCAACACCAACATTTTCCTCACTGTTTTCTTCTTCGTTCTCACCGGTTAACTCTTCAAAGCGATTTCCCCTTCGATTCGGGCACTAAAAGCATAAACAACGTACCCAAAAAATTGATTACACCGAGAGCAATCAATGAATTCTTCACACCATTCCCGGGCAGGTAACCAGCATCAGCCTCATTATTATCTTGATATCCCATGGCACGTTGATCTCAGCCTCGCGGGGAAAATCCCGTGGCATGTTGATCTCAGCCTCACGGGGAAATCTCTGCGGGGACCACAAATGTTGTCTCATTTGGTCCGAAATTGGCAAAGAAGAATGTCACTGAATACATTATAACAAACCCTATTCGGTCAGGCTTTAAGGTCCAGTGATGGTACGGGATCGCGAGGGCGAACACGAAGACTGTCATGAAAGAAGAAACCCATTAGCTGAATCGCGAATCGACCCATTGAGTCGATGAATAGGACTGCGAACCAGCAGCCTGGCACTGTACTGCATAGTGCGATGAGTGTTTGAGCCCTAGTGATTCGGTGTACTTCGTGTATCGCTTGCATTTCCGCTGCGTACAGGCTGAAAGAGTTGTTTGGTTCTTGGGCGACTTGTCTTCTTCTGCTTCGAGCTCTACATGCAACACTTTTGACATGTCAGCGGGCAGCTAGTGTCGCGTTTTGCGCAACTAGGGCAGTGTAACGGGCAGTTTCGGTCATTTTCATGCGCCAGTAATAAGTCAGGGCAGCTGGGGACACTCCGAACTTTAAAACTATACACCAAACATAGTCAGCCAGTGAAGCGAGCAAATCCTCTCGGTTGACTGCATATGAAGGAGCTTCAAATCTATGATCAAATGCACTCGACATGATTAGGGCAACAATTCCACCAGCTAAAATCCGAACCCTTGCATAGCAAAAAATGCGGCTATAAATGCCCCGCGAGTGTTTTTATTAGCGTATTCCGACATAATAGTAGCCGAAAAAGGGTAATCGCCACCTATACCGAACCCAAGCCGGAATCTAAAGAAACAAAGAGTAGCAATCGTCCATTTGGAGTAATTCCAAACGATAGCCCCGAGGCTAAGGAGCAAACAACCATAATCACAAGAGATATTCCATACACTTTTTTGCGGATTAACTTGTCCCCGAGCCACCCGAAAAGAGCTGGCCGTCTAAAGTATCGCAGAGGGCAACACCGTTGACTGCAGCGGCTACATTGGGGGGCAGGCTGCCTGGCTTTTCTTTGGTAAGATCTGTGTAGTAAATTCGGCATAGTAATTTAGTGACTAAAGAGATGCAAAAAAGATCGTATGAATCGGTGAAAAATTCCATTCAAGCTATTATAATTGCTGTAAAATGATACCATTGGGTTTTAATTTGTCGCATCAAGTGCTGTAAGCACTCCTAATTTTTTACTGGCCATGGCTAATTAACTTTGCTCAATCCTCTATTTATTTTTTCCTGAAAATTTAAAAACATGTTCGAAATAAATAACAAGGGCTTCTTAAACTAAAAACTTCACGTAAAATTGAAGTTCATTTTAATAAATATGAAAGAAAAATAATGTGTTAGACTGTTAGTTTTTATTTTGATAATCTAATTACTCATTCACACGAAAAATATTGAGAAAGTTTTTTAAAAGCTTATATATAATTAAACATAATACAAAAATTTGCAACATTTTAGTTTTGTGTGTTAATCCATCGTACTTTTGGTCTATGGTTAGATCCGGCACTTTCCCTGTTCCATACTTTAAATCAAGTGATCAAACTATCGTCGATATATGATACATAGATATTGACTTCTATGTTAATTAATGTCAACTTATATTTGGCCGGCCTAATTAGGATGAAATTATTCAAAATTTCAAGAGTTAGTGGAAATTAATGAGAGTAACCAGGTTATTAAAGAGAAAAAAAGAAAACAGGATTATAGGGGAGAGTGCAGAGAGGAATTGGGTAACTATACAAGGAAACGATTGCTATTTAAGGGCAAGGCTCATTAATGGGAATCATCATGGGATACGCATCTTTTTAAGATTATTATAAATGGTAAACGAGTTATTAACCTGACATACGAGCTATTGCTATTACATTCTTATATTTGAAGATAATACTTAATTTTACACCAAATTTTGGTAAAAGAGCTATTATACCAAGTAGACAATCTTATAGCAGATCTAATAACTCTTTTATCATACTAGATTTTGCAACAAAAACTATTTTATGAAGTCATTATACTTGGTATAATAAATGTTATACTTGGTATAAGAAATGTTATACATGAAATACAAGCTAATATACTGGTATAAAATTTGAATTTCTTAGAATTAAACTTTTATATCATATTCAATTTCATAGCCAAAAAACTATGTTATAAAGACATTGTACCTGGTATAATTTAGTTGTTATACTTGATATAAGATTCGCCATACCTGGTATACGAGTTATTATATCTGGTATACGACATTTAAAAATCTAAATTTAAAAAGAAAACCCATAAAAATAAGTCACAAATCGATTATTATCATGATATGATTACGAACTTCTTCTGAAGGTGAAGTAAAATTCTAGAAAAAACATCACTTTGCCTATTCCACGGGAGTTTCAGGGTGATGATGTCACTCATCGTTGATGAGAATTATTCTATCCAAAATAAAAGGAGATAATTGTATTGTTTTATTATTATAATTACAACTGTAGAACAATAAATGAAACTAAAACTACAAGTGAAGGAATGAAGCCACAATTGCATCTTAGAAGTATGTGAGGCAAAAAACGGAGCCTCATAACAAAACTTCACGCCAATGTTGTTGTGAAAAGGAAACTATCTAACAGAAGATGGAATAGGAATGAGAACTTGAAAAATCACATACAATGTAAAAAAACCATGTACAATATCAAAACGAGAACGAGGGATCCTAAAGGATATAGCTCAATCGATTCCGCTCGATAACAAAACATATAAAAAAAGCATATACAATATCAAAACGAAAACGAGGGATCATGAATCGATTTCGGTCTCTCACAAAAAAAATATAATTAAACATATAAATTCAAAGTGATGAAATAAATAAGCTGATTGATGAAAATATATTGAATCAAAGTGAAAGGGAAGCAAAATTCAAAGAAGTTCTAAATCAGAAGTGAAGAAACTGAAAATTCAGATCGAGAAAAAATCATTCGAATAACTTTAGATACTCGATCTAGAGGAAAAGATCGACAGTTGGAACAATAGATTTCACCTTCAACCATTCGTGGTTTTGTGGAATTGCATCGCAAGAAGTAGATTGAACAATGAAGCAAAGTGAGTGAGGTGCTTTCTATGCTTCAAATCGGTGAAAGGAAATTTCATGAAGAGTATATCGGAGTGAGAGCAAATCGAAGTGGAAGCAAATAATGTCGAGTAAGGAAGAAGATGGCTAGTGCACGACAAAAGAAAGATTGAAAAAGTGAAAGAGAATTAGGTTTTTTCGAAGGAGAAGGTAAAGAAAAGAAGAGAGAAAGAAATTAACGTAAAAGAAAAATGATATTTGAATGTTTGACTTTTTCAAAATTGCTTTATGGCATTATGAAATCACAAATTCCCCGTTAACAAATCCAACCTATTTCGGATTATCGAGAACATTGCTTTTTTTTACTATTATGGATAAAAACAAACTTAATAAATTCAAAAAAATTACTCCTACAAAAAGTAAAACAAAAATAAATTTAAAACATGCGTGCTAAGAAAATAATTAACATATATATGACCATGTAGACGTTATAAGTGTACAAATTACAAGTCACAAATCAATTTTCAACATTAAAAATAACGATCCGTTAATTTCTAGTTTGCGTTTGTTCATAATGTAAGAAAGGATAATAAACTAGAAAACCTAAGAAAGTTGAGAAAAAGGTAAGAAAAAAGGTTTGAATACATAACCAAGCTTCGTTGTTTGAATTTCACAACGAGATTTGCTGAAAGGTTCCCAACTGTGTACGATACTTTTAAATCATGTTCACATCTAGATTAATTATTGATCGTTAATTTGCGGGTGGTTCAAAAAGCAGGATGGATGATCCCAGTTTTTAAGGTTGCTCTATTCATATATCAAGATTCGATTCTTGATGGATGCTTAAGAATGGACTAATCCTGATCACTAGGCTACACCATTAGGTTCCATAATTAGTTTATTAGTTACTTATGCGCTTACCTCAAAATCACAGTGATATCCATGTTGTCTTTTCCTCAATAGCTTTAAATGTTATATTGTTTATTCCTATAATTATATAAAACCCGAAACAATTCAAGAATCCCAATATTTATTTGAGGTCCTAAACAGTGAATAATCGTATACAATGCAAATAGTCTATCAAATCACATTGAATTAACCAAGACTTGATATTAAGGACTTGTACTACCGTCAAAAAGCGTTGAGAGATTTGAGATTAAGGACCTGTACTACCGTCAGCAATTAAAATAGAAATCACTTTGTATACGAAACATGTGCATGTGTTTCAACAATGATGCGAGTATAATAACATAAGGTACATATATGCCTACAGGCTACATGGGGAGCCAGTAGTTTAATCTAAGATGTTAATATAATAAACACATGTTTATTTGTATAGTACTTTTAATAGTACTATAGGGTTATATACCTAATTTATCATTACAGTCTTTCAGAACTGTCACATGCATGCCATGTGTGGCATAATGGATGTGAACTCGTTCAGATATGAGGACAGCAGTGATGTCATAATTATATTTTCTACTTGTAAATAATTATGCATTAAATTAATTATTTTCTTTCTTTATCCCATTTACTTGTATACCATCATATCATTGAGCTGATGTAACAGTACTCTTTCACCTTGGAAAATTAATATGGGAATCAACTGCAAAAATTTGAGAGTACAAGTGTATTTCCAGTTTTGAAAAAGTCTTAAAGGTTAAATACAAGCAAAGAGAGAATTTACATTTCAGTTAACTAGTAAACGACTGCAACGGGAAGCATGAGAGTGTTGAAAAGGTTATTTATGTAAAAAAAACATACTTAGCACCTTTAACTTGACATGATTTACAATTGTGATCACATTGATTTTTAAATTCTTTGTTGAAAAATAATGATCAAAATGAAAAAAAATAAAAAGAATCTATAATCCCGATTTAAAATTTTCGAATACGGAGGTACCAAGAAAGTTGAGAAGTTTACTTTATTGTATTTTCTTAACTTCGCCTTCAACGAAGAGATAAATTAATCAATTGAAATAAGCATAAAAACATTACAATATAGAATAGTAAAACAAGTTTAAAAAAACACCCAAAATGTGGAGTTGTGCTAAGCATTGATTTAAAGGATACATGGTAGTTTTTCCGGGATTAAACAACTTCTTCTCTCTTGATTTGAAATGAAATAGGAACATAAGTAGAATATATATTCAGATTAGAAAAGATAAGTGGCAACCAAAAAGTTTTTCTCTTGATTATTAACCAATTTAAAATAAAACAATGTGAGTCACAAGACCCTCAACAAAAGAAATACAAAAGGATGAAAAAAAAATTAATGTTGATAGCACTAAAAAAGCCTTAAAAAATAATTACAACACTGTTATAGAAATAAGAAGTTTGTTACTCACAAACTTAAAATTGAAAAAGTAAATACTTGATGAATACCTCCAATAATTGCATTCAAAATAATAGACAATAATAAACCCATAGTTTATAACTTACAAAAAGATATAAATGTTGACTTTGATCAGTTTTATATATAAATATAAAACTATTTAAAACAATTATAAAGAATGATAAATTCATATCAACAGTATAAAATTGATTTTCATATAAATCAGAATTTTAAACAATAATAAAATGTTTCACAAAATTATTCATAAGTAAACTTATAACACAACTATTTTTTTTATTGAAATGATACTTATTTTTCCAACAGTCTTTACTAGCATTTTAAACTTGTAAAAAAATACACTTCGTTAAACAAAATACAAAATAAAAAAATAAATCTACAGTCGAGAGAGGCAAAATGTAAACTTAGCTAGTAATTAATGTTACTTAGTAATTGTTTGACAAATTATTTACTTACGATTGAACTCATTTCTATTAACTAAATTTCCGGAAAATAAGTAAAGGAAAAAGTTTTTGTTTTGTAAATACTTTGAAGAAAGAAAACAAATTAAAACACGCAAGGAACCGATACACCATGATATCAGTATATAAAAATGATTTCAACAGATATAAGTTTATTGGTATCTTACTTTATGGAATGGTAAATCAAATTTTCCACAAAAAAGATGTAGGATCTATCTATATGATCAGCTAGTAATTAAAGAAATAATTTTATAACTCTTTTTAATTGAAAAGGAGAAAGAAAATGAGCACCATTTCTTTTTTATGAATATAATATAGAAAAGAAAAGATAGATTTTAAAACTTTCCACCAACCAATTAATTGGTGCCAATAATAACCCATTGGGATAGAGCATTATTAAAATATAAATTAGAAAGTTACGGATCTATCCGTAGATGGATTTAGATTAAATCTCATGGGCAATTTAGTTTCAGATAACACGGGGTGTTTTCTGAACAAAGTTAAAAAAAAAGGTAGAAAGTAGAAATTATAGTTTAGCTGTGAAATTTTATAAAACGGGAACTAAGAATTATCTTTGTAATTCTTTATGACATTATCTTTGTATTTCAAACATTGAAAGAAAACATGTTACTTTATTTACAATTATCATTTCATAATTAATTAAAAAATTAATTCAGTTAATAAAATTATCGTGCATTTAAGAAATGTTTCGATCTCATATTCAAATAAAGTGAAAGCATTTGAGAACTTTATGTAATGTAAACAACTAATTTATAAGTTCAATATCATCTTTCAAGTCATTTTATATCAAAATGGACTACATATGTTTTCTTTCTATAAAAGAAATACTTATAGTGTTGATTAATAGTCTATCTTATTTAAAACAACAAATTTGTCTAACTTCATTACGGAAAATTATACACGGTACCGGATATTTAGTATCCTTCTCAATCTAACGGTTGAGAATTTAGGAAGTAATATTTAATTAAGTTTAGAGAATATTTAATTAAGATATAATAAATTCTTAACCACTGGATTGAGAAGGGTACTAAATACCCAGGACCAGTCATTAGGGGGAGTAAGATGAGCGATCGCTCAGGGCTTCGAATTTTCAGGGGTTTCAAATCGTAAATTTTGTATAATATGAGTATAAAAAACTAAATAGATATATATTATTACATGAAAGTAGAATGAATAATATATTGTATTCTAGTAGCAAGGAGTGATTATGTAATATTGTTCCCTTTTACAACCATCCAGGTTCGAATCCCCGTGCTCCTCTTTTTCCTTATTTTTTCCCCTATTTTCAGCATTCTCTTTTCCTTTTTTTCTATTTTTTTCATCTTCTTTTTATTCTTCAAATCTTTAATATGGTAATGAACTAATAGCTTAGCAAGTTAATTATTAAAATCAGTTTTATTTGAATACTTAATTTCCAACATTTTATTATTAGTTAATAATATTTAAATTAATTTTTATTTTAATTTGATAATAGCTAATTTTGTTATATATAAAGTTAAATATATATTTTTTATAAGTAAATGATTTCAATATTCAACTTTTTATTTCACTTTAATTACAATTTGTAATGAAAAAATTAGCATCACATATTGTATAAATTTCATGGATACATTTTTATTTCAAAAAGCAATTCATATTTTGGTTTAATTGTTTCACCGTTATAGATTCCAAAACCATATTATAATTAAAGACATTTTACCAAATAAATTTTAAACTTACTATATATTTTTATATCTTCTAAAATATCAACCTTTAGTAATGAGAGAGAAAAAATTTATTGTGAATATTTGAATTGAAATTTTTCAGAAAAATTATCAGATAACTAAAATTTTCAATGTAACATAAACATATGTATATATTGAATTTAAAAATTTTTGTATTGTTTATTAGTGAAATATTAAAGTTACCCATAAGAAGCATTTTTTACATACTTGTGAGGGCATATATTTCATTTTTCGCTCAGAGCCCTGAAAATTCTCGGGACGGTCCTGTAAATACCCGGTACATGGTAACATTATTAACCAACAAGAAAAGCGCAAGTGAAATGGTGACATGTGTGATGACATCATGGTATCCCATCCACTCCTATAAAAGGCTGGCCAAATCTTCATTTCACATACCAAACAAGATACCAAAAATGTCTTCAAAATACTCACTAGCTTTGTTCTTTCTTGGAGTAACTCTACTCTTTTCTTCTACTTCTTCACTTTCTGATGATCACCACCATAACCCGCCTTCAAAACACAAGCCTCCCCATCACGGCCACCTCCTAACCGAATATGTGGAGGATGTCGACGGTAAAAGCTATAAGCCGCCATCCCACAAACACAAGCCTCCACATATCCGACGTCTTTTAAATGTAGAAGTTGATGAGAAGCCGCCGATAAAACATATCCCGCCTCACCATGCACACCTTCCAACTGAGGAAGAAGTCGAGGACTCATACGACGAAGGAAAGGGAAAGAAACAACCACCAAAGCACAAGCCACCACACCACGGGCACCGTCTAGCCGAGGAAGAAACTGATCACTTGAATAAAAAGAAACAACCACCAAAGCACAAGCCACCACACCACGGGCACCTTCAAGCCGAGGAAGAAGTTGAGGACTCCTATAAGGGAAAGGGACACAAACCACCGTACAAGCCTCCCCACAAGCCACCATCCACCAACTAAGTGACTAGTAAAGTAATTAAAACCAGCTAGTTGTGTTTTGCAATAGAGTTGAAGAATAAGAAGCAGAAGCTTACTCTTCTGCGAATCTTTGTTGTGGGTTTTTTAGCTTATAAGCATTGTACTCTTATTGCATGGCTGATGTTATAACGTTGTTTTTGTTATAAATGGTATTATTGTTTTTCTACTAATATCCACTTTTCAAGTTTTATTTCTTTCATTTCTTACATTTTTGAAAGAGGGCTAGAGAAATCATGCAAACAATCACGTGCAAATTTTATATATGCATGATGATGTAGAATATATATCTTTAAGCTCTGGCAGTTAATAGTAATACGATATGAGGGTGTGTATAATGTTGCTTTCCACTATTCTAAAAATTATTTTCTGTCTAGTTTGTTTTTTAGAAACATGCTCTTACAAACTACTGAGAAAACATATAAACATCAAATTCAAAACTTTCATTTTTAATTTTTGACCCTGGCACTTGATAGGTATACGATATTTGAATATGTACAAAAAATTACTCGATTCATATGAAGGTTTGTTTGATGTTGTTTTTCGTTGTTCTAAAACTTGCCTTTGATTTTGTCATATTTACTATATTTATTTCTTTGATTTTACATAAATATCATGTTGAAATCTTTGTGGGCTTTTTCAGGACTCATATTGAAATCTTTTTGCCCAAGCTCAATTTATGGAAGTTAGGCCTAGATAAGCTAAAAAAATCATGGGTAGGGATGATAATAGACCGAATTTAGATCCGAATTTCATCATTTTTTCACCATTTTGATGTTGATCCGGTCTCGAAATGGCTCTAAAATGATAAAAGTTTGATCTAGATCTGATCCAATGTCATTCCTAATCACGGGCTACTTGAACATATTTATTCTTAGTTCATAAATTAACTATAAAAACTTGAATTTCTTTGGCAGAAATTATATTTTTTTTTACAAATATACAGAATATTTAAGTTCGTGCATTGAAGTAAAAAAATTTTGGTTGCAAGAAGAGGAGTTAATTTAATCTATTAATTTGCGCGCACAGAATAACTTTCCAATTAAAATTAAAAAGAAAATCTTAGGCTTTGTAGTGAGAAAATTAGTAACACCATTGTATAGTCAAAATAGACGTCTGCTTTTTTTACCAAGTGGAGTAAATTAAACAAAACAAAAGGAAAGAAATAACAAAAGGTAGTCACTATGTTCCCAATAGGGT
Organism: Euphorbia schlechtendalii; assembly: GCA_949673415.1. NCBI lineage: Eukaryota > Viridiplantae > Streptophyta > Magnoliopsida > Malpighiales > Euphorbiaceae > Euphorbia > Euphorbia schlechtendalii. Next base: position 15,486 of record CATIWQ010155612.1, read on the forward strand.
TTGGTAATCATATCTTTTATTGTATTATATTGGACAAACATGTTGCTTTTTATTTTTCTTTTGTAACATCAAAGTTTAATTAATTTTTTATACTGTGATTAAAATTTAAGATTGAATTTATAAACTGTAAATGTCTCAATTTCGAGTCCTAATGAGGATTTTGGTTTGATTTTTTATTTCATATCTTTTGAAAGAGATTGTTTATGAATTTAATATCTAGGGCTTTAATTAGTTAATAATATCAAGAACGTGGGAAAAATTAGTTCACGTACTATTTCTTTAAAAAATCAGTTGAGTGCAAATATGCACTAGCCGACAAAAAAAATGGTACGACATTGCTGACATCAAATATTAACACGTGCAATGTATTATACCAAACAAAAATAACTATAATTAGGGGAACACTTAAATAATACCAAGTAAATTCTAAAATAGGTATGATAAATTTATTTCACAAAAAGAAATATGTGGTTTTAGAATTTTTTTTGGAAAAAGGTTTTGATTTCAGAATAGTGATGTTAAATTGAATATTTTAAATAATTCAACATTTTAATAATTTTATTATATAATAAAATATGTTAAAATTTGATTAGTTATCAAAGATTTTTTATTTTTTATAATTTTTTAAAGTTAGTTATCTTATCATAATTTAACTAAAAAAATATTTGCAAAAAATTATAAAATTTATCATTGGTGTGTATTATATATTTATTAATTATTCATAAAATTTTAAATAAAAACAAACAAGATTAATCATTTACGTGATTTAATTTAATATTGAAAATTCTATATTTGTAAAATTTTTTAAATCACAAACCCTCTATTATAAAAAATTTCTTAGACCCTATTTGCATATGAGTGAAACCCAAGGCCGGCTATTAGGGGGAGGAAGGTTAACAACCGCTCAGAATCTTGAGGAGCCTGAAATTGGACGTCGGGTGTAGTATAAATATATAAATTTAAATATCTAATTTCATTACGTTAGATAATTAACCTCGAACTTTGTTTGTTCCAGTGATAGGGCCCTTTATTATGACGTCCATTTCATGGAAGCTTTGAATTCAAACCTCCTAACTGCATTTTTTACATTTTCCTTTCCTTTTTCCCTCCTTCATTTATCCTTTCTATTTCATCTCTCTTTTTTATTCATTTTATTTTTCATTTATTCTCTTTTTAACCTATATTTATTCACCTTTCTTTTCCCCTTATGTTTCATGTCATTCTCTCGGAGAAAATTCTTTTTATTTTCTTTTTGATCCTTCAAATATTGTTAAAATAATAGTTTACTGAATTAGTTACTAAGATTAAGTTTGGTGTTCTCTTATGTTAAGTATTTACCATTTTTTAATAATTAATGATGATTTAACATTAACTTTGTAAGTCTAGTTAAGCAAAAAGATTTAATAATATATTATTTTTTCTTAATAGCTAACAATTTTGATATTCGACTTGTTATTTTACTTTATTAATTACGATTTGTAATGCCAAAATTAACGTCACATATTGAGTTTAAGAATTTTATAATACCGTATTTTAGTATGACCACTTTACGAAAAAAATTTCAAACATATTGCATTCATAAATCTCTAAAAAATAGCATTAGTCAATAATAAGATTTTTTTATTAAATTTAGTGATAATATATAATGGAAATTTTTTAACAGTAGGCTTGGATTACAAAATTTTCAAATAAGAATATTGTGACCTAGAAATACGTATCCATTAAATTTAATGATGTTCATTTTGTTTATTAGTGAAATATTAATTTGCCGGTGAAAGAATTTTTTTTATGCAATATCATGTTATAAGAGCCTATACTTCATCTTACACTCAAGGTCTCGAGAATTTCCGAGATGGTCCTGGTGAAACCGCATGGTACATTTTTGAACCTCGCCCTTAGTTTTATATTGCATAAGCAAGCACGCATCAAACTAACTTTAATCTAACTATAAGATTATTTTGATTTGTCCAAATCTAATTTATCTTTTCTTTGTAAAGAAACTAAGAAATAATAAAGTAAGACAAACTTGGATGAAAAATAAAGAAGATAAAAAGTGAAGTGACAGAGATGACAAATGAAGGTAGCAATCAAAGTGACAAATAAAGATAATTATATTGGACTAATGGTTGAAATTACGACTTGAGAAAAGGAAATTGTAGGAAAAATGGAAATAACTAGTTCAACTTTATTTGCTTTGAATTCTACTTAAATTGTTTTTTTTCTTTATCTTCGACTATAGGGTAAAGCGACGTTTTGGCCTCTATGGTATAAAATTTTTTTAAATTAAGCAAGGTTAAAATTGCGTCATAGCCTAAAAGGGAATCAATTTATTTACATGCTTGTGCCTAGGCTTGACGTTAGACTAGCAGGGGTCCGCTCCTATCAATCTCCTTCTTTGTTTTAATATACTACTAATAATATTTTTTTGCAAAACCAAACGAACATGTAGGGGTGAGCAAAGAACCAACCGAACCGAACCGAACCGGAGAACTGGACCGGACCGAACCGAACCGAACCGAACTAATTTGGTTCGGTTCTTGATCCATATATGTGAATAATTTGGTTTTCGGTTCGGTTTTCGGTTTTTGGGAAAAAAACTAAATAAACCGAGAACCGAATCGAAAACCGAAATATAAATTTTAATTAATTTTAAATTAATTTAATAATTATTTTCACATTCAATTTTCATTTAATACTTGAAAATTAAGGTTTCTTTTTCAAATCAACAATAAATTACATG
>CATIWQ010155646.1:0-11691 GCA_949673415.1 Euphorbia schlechtendalii
GAACCGCCTAACAAAACCATGCAATGCAAATAATGAAAAAAATGCGTATTAATTATGTCTTTTAGTCGCAAGTCCCACGTAGAAAAAGTAGGCCAAATCACATATACATTGACTTCCATGTTGGGAACTTTTGCTTCGAGAGATATCACTAAATGAGTCCAACTAAAAATAATAAAATAAAAAAAAGCACCATATGAGATCTAAGGTTGAAAAGAGGGGTAGCCAAAATTTTTGAAAACCCGCAATTTAAGACGTCGGGGAGTATTTATTTGAGTTTGAAAAAAATTGTGCTTTTACGCTTTCTGTATTTTACGTTGTCTATGTATCGTGTTTTAGTTACTGGAGCAGAAATAATGTTTTATGTGTTTGTTAATTGTTTTTTTTTTTTTTTTTTGTCATTTTTACTTCCCTAAACTTGGTACAAAAAATCTACTGCTCTCCTAAACTTTCAAAAATTTCTCTTAATCCCTGAATTTGGCAGAAGTATATCAATTTACCTCCTAAACGTGGTTAAAATGTATCAGTTTACCCCTTGAATGTCACGTGTCAGGTTCCGTTTGGTTTGACTTTTCAATGATATCTTTTTTCTTACCAATTAAAAGTTGAAAAGTGACACTCAAGGGGTAAAATGATACATTTTTATCAAGTTTAGGAGTAAATCGATGCACTTTTTCCAAGTTCAGGGATTTGAGGGAAGTTTTTGAAAGTTCAGGGGGATAATAGAATTTTAGTACCAAGTTTAAGGGGGTGAAGATGCTTTTAGCCTTATTTATTTTATATTCATACTATGTTATTTGTTAAACCATTTTTTTATGTACTGTGCAAACTTTGAAACATATAAAATGTGTCATATTTATTGCAAAATGGAAAAAAATCATGTGGCGCCCTATTTTTTAAAAATTATATAAGAAAATTTTTTCAACGTGGAGATTGAATCCATAACACACGCTTTTTTCGGGATGTGGTGGCTAGTTGGTTACCAAAACATTGATGGTAGTTGTGAGATGTTAAATTTAGTGTAGTTACATTCTCTTTAGAATTATTTTTAAATATTAGTAATAATAAATATTTGTTTAAAACAAATTGTCTTGTTGAAATTACAGTAATAATAAAGAAAATTTTTCATTTCTTCCCTTCTAAACGTGGACTTGAACATATGATCTTTAAGATCACAACTTCAATATCAATCATTAGACTAAGATCTTTATCACAAAATTATAATAAATATTAATAAATCAATAATAATAGGTTCAAATTAAAATTATCACTGATTATTACAATAATAATTTTTAACAAAAGTAATACTAATCAATATTGTTGTTAATTAAATAATTGATTCTAACAATACCTATAATTAATTATAGCAATTATTATTATTATTATTATTATAACGATTAGTTTTATTCATTATAAAAATTAACACTATAATTGTAACTAATATTTTATTAATTAAATGATGATTTACTATAATTATCATCGTAAATTTTAATTTAGTTAACCAATGTTTTTGAAATGTTTTGTATTATTCAAACATATCAAGATCAGCAAATCGATTTTGCTGTTATAATATTATTGTATGGTATGAAGACAACAACTTTAGTTGGGTAGATAGCTAGCCACTTGTAGTTCAAACTTTATGTTTGTGATCAATGGCATGCATTTGAACTTGTTTTAAAGTTGATACCACTATAATATATCTATAATTTTATAATAAACTAATGTCCAATATATGCATAATCTTCATGAATTTATTTGCTTTAATCATTACTACAACGAATTTTAAAGTCAAAAGGTTGGCACCACTATTCAATAGTTCTAATACTCTTTCCCCATCTTTACCTTTTTTGCATTAGTGGAGTTGCTAGATTCAAAGTGTTTGGTCTAAACAAGAAATATAAAAGCAAAATTCTTTCAATTAATTGTTTTAAAATTTCAATCAGATACGAATGAATCAAGTCGTAGAAATTTTCTTTAAAAAATAAATATAAAGTAAAACTAAATCATATTTTAAATATTATTGATGAATAATATATATACATGAGTGTATGCTTTAAATTAAGTTCGGTTAAAATTAAATCATATAAAACAGATCTTAATATAGGATGACGAGTTTTATATTGTGTTTAATTGTTTTTGTCTTCTTCTTACTTGCATGATAATTTTTTTTTATATCTCTCATTAGATTTTGTTGTTTTGATAGAAAGTTTTGTTTGATTTATTGGTGATGTGTTCAATATTTTAATAACATATAATCATATCTTATCTTTTAAATATAGACTATTTCTTTTATTGAGTTTTGTCTATACTTGTCTATCTTCTCAATAGATTACCTCTAAAAATTTCTACATGTTAAATATGTTTGATATGTTTTCTCAATGATTCGCCAAACATAAATGCATACTATTGACTTAAGTATTTTCTAATCAAATATCTTTAAATTCCTTTAACTGTATTTCTTTATTCGAATACCATTTTCTAATTCCAAACAATCTCAAATATATTATCTCATGTCACCAGATTTCAAAATTCTTCACTTAGTGCTTAAATTTAGTTAATTGCTAATGCCCGCCTCATTGTTCAAATTGTCTCCTCGACAACTCCCGTCACAGGACAAAGGTTGTAATATATTTTTGTGAAATATAGAAAATATGAATTAATGGAATAATAATAGATATGAAAGGTAAAAAGCAATTAATAAAAGATATGGTACGTAGTTGATGATGTCAATTCAACAAAAATGTCAAAACTCCACTATATATGATCTATAACTCTAAGCCTTCTGCAACTTTCTATGTTGTATGGAAAGTTGAAGTTAATTGGCGCACTCATAATTTTCCGCTTACCCAATTTAATCACAAAAAAATATAATAATTCACTCATACTTAATTAAATTTACTAAATTCAGGAAGGCAAAATAAAGATTATATCTTCTAGTATATTGTGATTAGTTTAGTTTTTGTTACCAAATTAACTTTTATCAACCCATATATATATATAATTTTTTATTAATAAATAACTTTTTTATATTCTCTTTCTTTCCAAAAAGAGATATTTATTAACAAATATATATTGTTTGAAAAAATATAGCGTGTATATTTTCATATATTGTACATTTTGAAAATCAGTACATTTAGAATCATTATAGTAAAAATGAAGTTACTGTGAAATCACATTCAACGAATAAATTGTTATATGAGTCAAATAAGAAGAACATGTCAGCTAATAATATCAATCATAATCTGTAGGACATAAATATAGTATTTCATCATATGTTTATTCGAAAAGAGATTTTTAAGTAGATAGAAGTCTCGTTTGGCAAAATTGTTATAGTTGTTTTTACTGTTATTATTTCTTGTTGCGGTTTGTTGTTACTGTTTATAACATAGTGTTTGATAAAAATATAATTTACGATTGCGGTTAGAGATTTTACTTATTAAAAAGGACATATTTTAGTTAAATTGGCAATTAAATAAACATTATTAAAAGAGTAAAGAGGATAAAACTGATAGAAATTTGAAAATGATTTTATATAAAAATTGATTTTTACTGAGATTTGATAAAGCAATAACATTTATATTTTTATTCTAATCGAACGACAATTAATTTTTTTACAATTTTTATAAAATACCCGGATGAGGGAAAAAGTAAGCGAAAGGGAAATTCTTTTTCCTTTTTTAAAAGGAAAATGACCTTTTTTCTTACGGGCCATGGTGTTAGATATGAGAAAATTAAATATAATCTTACCATCTGTTCTTTTACTTTCATGATTGGTAGTGTAGAGGTCTAATTAAAAGATTGATTATCAATCCAGTTTCTTCCATGTCCATCTTCACGGTTCAAATTTATGTTGATGTACTTAGGATTTGAGTTCCTCATCCAACGCAATCAAATGATGATTGGTTAACTATATTTTTTACCTATTCACATAAACATGTGGTATCCGTTAAGTGAAGTCCGTTATCCTCGAAGTATCCGGAACTTACAAAACAAGTCCCCGACTGAAAGTGTTTCCGGCAAAGACCCTCAAATGCTAAAGTTAGTTGTCTGAAAAGGGTGATAAGTATATGTTCTTGAAGTTACAGTTACCTCTAGAGTAGGAAATCATCTTGCTATTTATAGGGATGCATGTAATGATGATCTGTGGGGTCCGCCTGCAAGCTATGCGCGTGTGGCAAGCCGCTTGAGGGTCTTTTCAGCCGTTGGAGCATTAAATGGTTCGTCCCTACCAGTCAGAATCGCATTTAATGCGACAGAGGAAAGAGAAGGAGTGTGCCGGATCAGCAAGGGTCACACCGATGATATTTCAGCCCGAGCGCGGTGGGTAGCACTGAGGGCATTTAGCTGCTCTGCTGAAGTTGTTTCAGCGTGCGACTATGCCGAGGCGAGTTTGACTGTGGAGTCTATTTTTGGGCCCAGGCTTGCTTATTTGGGCTTTTAGTGGGCCTTGGTATCAGGAGTCCCCCCCCAACGAGCCTAAGTGAAGGCTCTTTAGGGCTTTTAAGAGGTCTGCGACTGTACCATGGATACGCGTGGCGTCGTTTCCTGGAGCTGTGACTGTTGATTTGACACGGCCTTTCTTCTTCCACCGTTTGAAATACAATGATGACTGCGCTTCATCAAATGGGTATACCTCTTCGTTTTCCATGCGATTTGCTTTATATATTAGGGTGTGAGCTCTATCATTGTTCTTTCGCTTGATTTTGCTTTCTGAGATTCAGTGTTGATTTTGCTCTCAATTTCTTTGCCTTTTTCTTGACAAGTTGTTGCCAACCTTTGTTTCTTCCACTAAGTGAGTTATCTTTCTTTTTCTTGTCATATAAAGTGAAATGTCTTCGAGTTCTTCCGATTCCCATGCTTTGGTCCACAGTTCCGGTAACCTGTGGGGGAGCGTGACCCCCCTGCTACTACCGTTGTGTTACCCGTGAGGGCTGTGGAGGCCACCGCTACGGCGGTAATGGCGGGGGGTGGCTCGGATTCTATCCCGCTCCGCCAAGCTGTGGTGGGGAAGTTTTCTTCACCTTTTCCGGCGATGGGGCAGATTGCCAAACACCCTCTACCATCAAGAAGAAGGAAGCCAGTGAGATTTTTGAGTTGTTGGTTGGGGCTTCTCGTGGTGTTATGGGGAAGGCGCCGAAGAAGGGGGACGTTATGTTGAATCCCCATAGGAAAGATTTGGTGCCTGTATTATGCCAGCAGGTGCGTTGGGGATTCCACTTCCCCATAGATGCCGGTACAATGGATGTGCTACGCGAATTCAGCTTGTGCCCCGGGCAACTGCACCCTAACGCGAGAATTGTTTTGGCTGTGCTCGCGTGAATGTACCGTGAATTGGGCTTTGTACTTTCTGGCCGCGTGTTCCGTCTCTTTTTCAGGCCTCGTACAAAGCACGTGGGGGCGTTCATATTTTAGGGAAGCACGAGGGAGACTACGCCGAAGCCAGTGGGGAAGCAATCCCATGTCAGGGATTTCAAAGATAAATGGTTCTGGATTTTCCCCTCGACGGATAATGTAGAGGATGGTGCGCCGAATCCCTTATGGGATGGGGAGTTTCCCTTCCATATCAAATGGAATCGCAATCCCAAGGATCCTTACACCTGGCGTCGATTAGTGGATTTAAGCCCCGCACAACGCCGAGAGGTGGAAATTGTGCTCCAAATTCGGCCAGACATCCACTGGCGCGTGGTGGAATTTTTACTAGGTCAACCCAATGGCCTCTTTTGCTGGATGGATCAAGGGGCTATTGTGTATACCGATTTAACTGCTGAGGATGGTGAGGCTTCGAAAAACTGATCTTTGCTTTTCTTTTTATTTGTAGGAATGACTCATACTAAGTGGAAATCCAAAATTATTCCTGTAGTGGCAACGGCGAGGATCCCGGCACCGAAAGTGGTCCTAGCAAATGTGGGGATTGAAGAGGAAACGAACCCTGCCGGGATGGTGGCGGCGGAGTTGCCGGAGGTGGTGCCGAAGCATGAGGCACTTGCTGTTGGTGGATGGGCCCAGCAACTATTTGATGAGGGGATCATGGATCCTCTTGCTGAAAGTAGGGAGGTCCCAAGGCTCACCGTCGACGTGGTAGTTGTGGAGGCCACTCCTCCAAGGGCTATTTTACTTGCAGCCAGCCAGGACTCCCGTCGTACCGACAAAGGGAGTGGAGATAAAAGAAAGGGGACATAAGTGTCCCCGTTCTGCTGCTGAAGATGGTGGGAATACCTCAAAGGGGAAGGTTATTTTTTCTGAAGAGGAGGAGCAGGTCCAATGGGCCAAATATGATCCGCCACTGGTATATAAAAGTTGCGGTACATTGTTATTTTTCCTTGAGCGTATACATTCCTTATTTGGTTTTACATCCTTATGTAGTTGTGGTGGAAGGTATATGGAGAGGGCGTGCCACTGGTGAAATCGGAGGTTGTGAGTGAGCTGGGGCGCTACACCGAATTCCCCAGCGAGGAAGTGCGTTTCAGCGAGATGGGTCCCGCTAAGTTGGGGGCCTATGCCGAGCAGCAAGCTTTGCTTGTAAGTATTTACTTGAGGCATAAGTATTGGCTATTTTGGCATATATAGTGTGACTGTGCTGTTGATTTTGTTGCTAATTTGTTTCAACTTGTGTTGTGAAGGCCCTTTCTACTACTCATCGGGTGGCGAAGGCGTTGATGGCGGCACAGCGTCAGGTGGAGGTTGCCAATGCCGCCTCCCAAGGCAATGCTAAGTGGTTGAAGGAGGTTCAGCAAGAGCGCGACACCCTCGCTGAGCTGGAGGAGACTGCTCAGAAATTAGGGGAGACCGGTAAGAAACAGGCCACAGAGCTGACTCAAGCTCTTGCGGACTTGGAATATTCTAAGGGTAAGAGTAAGGAGCTGATCAATTCCATGCGGGGATTGGAGGAGAAGCATGAGCAGGTGATGGCCAAAGTTAAATCTGCCATGAAAGCCGAAGAGAAAAGGCTAAAGGCGCTGATAGAGGAGTCGAAGGCTAAGGCGGCGAGTGAGGAGGAGAGTAAGGCCCAAATGGGGAAGGATCTGGAGAATGCGGAGAAGGGGCTAGGGTATTGGAGGACTATCGTTGAAGGGAACACAGTAGCACTACGAGATCTTTAGCATAAGTACGAGCTCCATAGGGCCAAGTATAAGCTGAAGGTGAAGCAGATCCAGTGAAGATTGGTGAGAGGACCACCTCAGCTACCGCACTGCCTTTCTCCGTGCGGTACGTGAGAAGTTTCCTGGGGCTAACATTGATGATCTTGCCCAAATAGCTCCGCCAGATGAGCCCCTCGACCGTTGGGAAGAAGATGAGCGTATCTTTGGGCCTCCCACTCTAGAGCCCTCTTATTCCAATGTATCCTCTGTGGCGACTGATGAGGAGGAGGTTCAGTCTTAACATCCTCTAGCGTGCCTCTTCATTTCTTTTTATTTTGTAATTCTTTGTTTGCTAAGTTTTGAACTTCTGTAGCTATTAGGCTTGGCTTTGTGAGCTTATCATTTATATCAATGGAATTCCTTTATGCCGATATCTGCTTTGTCAATGGGTTGTGTTATTAAATCGCTAAATACATTTGTTATGCAGATTTTGCTTGTTCATTGTTCTTTGACATTTGATATGTGAAGTTGGTTCATCTGTTCGGATTAACCATTGAGATAGCAAGATGTCCATGACTTCACTATGATATGCAAAAATAATTAATTTGCTTTAGTTTCAAAGCGCAGAAGCGCCGAGGGGATCTCGGGGATCTGAACTTGAGGGCTGCTTAAGTTTGCTCTGGGCGGAAGCGCCGAGGGGATCTCGGGGATCTGACCCTGCGGACTGTTGCTTTAATTTTGAAGCGTGATAGCGCCGAGGGGATCTCAGGGATCTGACCCTGCGGGCTGTTAAGTTGCTTTAATTGCAAAGCGTGAAAGCGCCGAGGGGATCTCGAGGATCTGACCCTGCGGGCTGTTAAGCTGCTTCAAAGCGTGAAAGAGCTGAGGGGATCCGGGGGATCTGACTCTGCAGGCTGTTAAGTTTGGTTGTTTGCTCGTTTGATATAAGAGATTTGCGAAATGCTGTATTTTCATTGCCTTGAAAGTTTACAAAATATAATTTATGAATATATATACAAAATATTACTTGTCAAGCTCCGGGGTAAAATTTTTGAAAGGATGCTGCATTCCATGTATGGGGTAGAACTTTTCCCCGAATGGTGGATAACTTGTAGGCGCTACCTCCTATTCGTTTTGTTACTTTAAACGGGCATTCCCACTTAACTCCGAGCTTTCCTCTCCATTCCCTTGCTTGTGAGTCCTTCGCGTTGCGGAGGACTAGCTCGCCCTCCTGGAATGTTAAAGGTTTAATCTTCTTGTTGCGTATGAGGGCGATGCGCCATTTGTATTCCGTCATGCGTATGAGGGCTTGCTCTCACCTTTCCTCTAACGAATCCAAGTTATTCCTTAGCAGATCATCGTTTGAAGCTCCTTTGATGTAGTTTGCTACCCTCGCGCTTGGTGTGCCGATGTCAACAAGAACCACGCCTCTGTTCCATAGGTGAGGAGGAAAGGTGTTTCACCCGTCATCGTTCGAAGGGTGGTTCTGTAGAACCAAAGGACGTTGTTCAGCTCCTCTACCCACGCCGAACCATGCTCCTGGACTCTCGTTTTGATCCCCTCCAAGATGGTTCGATTAGTTACCTCTGTCATGCCATTTTTTGAAGATGGGAAATGCTGGAGAAGCGGAGTTGTATTTTTAGCCGCTAACAGAAACATTTGAACGCGTGGCAGTTGAACTGTGTCCCATTATCCGCTATAACGGTATGGGGAATGCCGAAGCACGACATTATGTTCTTGGTAAAGAAAGAAGTGACTTGTTTCGGTGTGATGGCTGACAAGGGCTTGGCTTTAACCCACTTCATGAAGTGATCAACAGCCACGATGATCCATCGCTTCTGTTGTTTCGCTCTCGGTAAGGGTCTTACCAGATCGATGCCCCAGAGGGCAAAGGGCCATGCGACCTGAATTATGGATCTCGGCCCGGTCGATGCTGTCGATGTTTTGGCGAAGGCTTGGCAAGCTTTGCAAGATTATACCATTTTCTTAGTTTTTAACTCTATAGTTGGCCAATAGAAACCCTGCAGCTTAGCTCGCCGGACCATCGCATCTTTCTTCTCATGTGCACCGCAGAGACCTTTGTGAACCTCGTGTAGTATATAATCGGGGTTGACGCGGCCTACACATTTCAGCCATGGGTGGCTGATGGATTTCCGGTATAACTGTCCACCAATCAATGAGTAGCGAAAGGATTTTCTTACTACCTTTTGAGCCATACATGCATCTGCCGGTAGCTCGTTGTGTTCTAAGTATTTGCTGATGGGGGTAAACCATTCATCCTCTGTTTCAGATTGCAGCACTTCGATTGTTGGCATGCTTGGGGAATTAATATGAAACAGAGCGCAGGGGAGTAAGATCTCCTATTCCTCACTTGATGCTCCTTTTACCAATCTATCAGCCTCAGCTTTCAGCGCTCTGGGGATCTGCTTTATTGACATTTCAATACCCTCTCGGCGTATTTCTTGGATGAGGGAGGCAATACAGGCTAGGTAGTGCCTCATGGTCTCACTTTTGGCTTTATATTCTCCACTGAATTGCTTGACCACCAGCCCAGAGTCGCTAAATATGGTAATGTCATCGGGTTTGATAGCTTTGATAATCTCCAACCCAAAGATCAATGCCTCGTATTCCACTGCATTATTGGAGGCCTTGAACTCCAACATAGTGGCTTGCTGTATCACTATCCCCTTCGGGCTTTGAATGTAAACTCCAATACCTGCCGCCACGCTGTTCGAGCTAAAGTCGATGAACATAAGCCACACCGTATCTGGTAGCTCTTTCTGTGGTGGAGCTTCTTGCACGAAATTGGCTAACGCATGTGCCTTCAATGCCACCCTCGGTTCAAAGTGAACGTCGAACTTTGTAAGTTTAAGGGACCATTCGGCGAGGCATCCTGAGGATTCGGGTAGCTGTAGAGCTTTCTTAAGCGGTAGGCTGGTTCGTATTATGATTGTGTAGGCCTGGAAGTAGTGGCGCCATTTTTTATAAGACACCACCAGGGAAAATGCCAGCTTCTCCATTCAGCCATATTTTACTTCGACGCCTTTCAGAACACGACTGCTGTAATAGACAGGGAATTGATCTGCTCCCTCTTCTCTGACAATGACCATTCCCACTGTCTCCTCCGAGGTGCTGAGATAGAGATACAGGGGCATATTAGGGACGGGCTAGCTCAGCAAAGGCGGAGAGACCAGAAAGGTTTTGATCTCGGCAAGGGCAGTAACGCAGTCCTCCCCCCATACGAACTTTTTCATTTTCAAAGCTTTGTAGAATGGAATACATCGGTGTGCTACGCAAGAGATGAAACAGCCTAATGCGTTAAGTTTACCGTTGAGACGCTGGAAATCCTTGGTGCTTTGTGGTTCCTTGAGCTGAAGTACCACCTCTATTTTATCAGGGTTGGCCTCTATTCTCCTTTGCGACACTAGATATCCTAAGAACTTCCATCCTGTTACGCCGAAGGTGCATTTTTCTAGGTTTAGCTTCATCCCATATCTCTCCAGAAGGGTTAAGACTTTAGCTATGTCTGCTGGGTGCTCAGCTTCGGCTTTGCTCTTGATGATGATGTCGTCCACATATAGCTCTACCTCCTTCCCCATCATGTGGCCAAATATCTCATTCACCATTCGCTAATACGTAGCCCCCGCGTTCTTTAAACCAAAGGGCATGACATTATAACAATATATTCCTTCATGTGTGATGAACGACGTCTTTTCTTTGTCCTCCTCAGCCATGGGGATCTGGTTATATCCTGATGCAGCATCTAGCATGGAATAAATGGCATAACCCGCAGTGGCATCTACTAGCATGTCGATGCTCGGGAGAGGATAGCTGTCTTTTGGACATTCTTTGTTAAGATCCGTTAAGTCTATGCACATGCGGAATTTACCGTTGGATTTCTTGACTAGCACTACGTTGGTGATCTAGTCTGGATAGTAGATAATTTTAATATGTCCTGCCTTGAGCAAGCGGGAGACTTCCTCCTCTATGGCCTTCTGCCTTTCCGGGCGTGGTTCTTTCGCTTTTGCTTCACTGGTTTCGCCTGAGGAAGGACATTCAGCTTGTGTTCCAAGACTTTGGGGCTTACACCCTACAGATTTGTTGAGGTCCAAGCGAAAGCCTGGATCTTGTCAGGTAGTACTATTAAGATTGCCTCCCTTGTTTCACCTTTCAGCCCTACAGACAGGCGAACCTCATTTCCTTCTTCCAGGCATACCTCTACCATTACATCTGTGGGTTCAGCAGTTCGCTCCCCGTCAGGTTCCTCTACTGATAAAGGCTCAGCTTTTAAGGACATCAGGTATGTGTCCTTAGCGGCCTATTGATTTTCGTGATCTGTGGCTACTCCATGGTGCGTAGGTATCTGAAGCTTCATGTAACGAAGGTTAATAACCCCTTCGGAGTCGATGATGAGGGGGCGGCCCAAGATTATGTTATACGCCAAGGGTATGTCTACAATGAGAAATTCAACCCACGTCTTCCACCTGGGGCCGTCATCTCCCAATGCAATAGATAAGTTCGATGAGCCGCATACACGTATAGCGTGACCCCCTAGGCCAATCAGCGGCACTTGGTGGATAGCGAGATGGTTATGGTTCCCCCCAATGGCTTCGTA
>CATIWQ010155653.1:0-47491 GCA_949673415.1 Euphorbia schlechtendalii
TATATATATATATACATATATATATATATATAATACTATACATATATGATACCAGCGAGATAAATAAATAAGTTGAAAGCACTAATAAGCAACAAAAATGCCTTAATTATTATTAATAATAATTCAAAACTGATTGTACATTATAGCTAATAAAGATATATCACCCTAATTGCCTCTAGGGCATACATCATGTCTAACAACATACAATTCTTGAACTCCGCGGCTAACTCCCAAACTACATTTAAATAAGGTAGAAGCGATTCCTGCTTGATTTCCCAATCTCCGACTATTTGTTGAATGACTAGGGTGGAATTACAAGTTAATGTTGACTTCTGTTTCCCTGACATTTCTCAAAGCTTACATACCGAAGAGGAATGCCTCACATTTTTCTCCATTATTGGTGATGGGAAATTCAAGGCGCTTAGAGAGTGGGATGACTTCATTTGGCGGTGTTACTAGGAAAACTGCGAGACCTACCTCTCGATGATTCATGGCTTCCCAATGAACATTTTCCACTCTTCATTCAAGGACTCTACAGGCATTAGCTGCTCATCAATAAAATTTAAGTTCTCTACAGATAGTCAGAGTCAAGGGCTTGATTGACGAGGAATTCAACGACTGCTTGGCCCTTAATCACCTTCTTCGTGACATATTCAATATCAAATTTAGAAAGGAGAAGTAGCCAACAAGAAAGCTTGCCAGCTAAAGTTGTGGATTGGCACAAATACCTCATCGGGTCAATCTTAGCCATTCTTAGATTTTGTAAGACTAGAAATAGTACCTGAGCTTCTTAGTGAGTCAGACTATCATCGCATAAGTCTTCTCAACCACCGTGTATTAGCTCTCATATTCAAGAAGCTTCTTACTTAGATAATACACTACATGCTCATGCATATCTTCATTCTCTTGGACAAGCATTGCCCCTACTAAACACTCTTTAATAGCTAGATAGAGTATGAGAGGCTTGCCAAGAGTTAGTGGCTTCATAACTGGTGGATTGATTAAATAAGTTTTGATTCTGTCGAAGGCCAACTAACACTATTTGTTCAAGATGATCAGTTGTTGCTTTCTCAAAAGTTTGAATATCGGCTAATGGTAATAAATCAAGCTATGAAGCGACTAACATACTGAAGAGACCCAAGAAACGATCTCACTTCCTTTTCTATCCTAGGAGCTAGCATGTCACACATAACATTTATCATATCTAAATCCATCTCAACCCCCCTCTGAATCAAAATGTGCCCTAGTAGCTTATTGGGTGTCCACCAAAGATGTATTTCTTCGGGTTGAGGCGCAGATTATACTTCTTTATATTTGCGAGGAAGCATTCTAATAGCTCAAGATGTTTTTCTCTAGTTGTGGATTTAACAAGCATGCTATCCTCATAGACTTCAACCTCCTTATGAATCATATCATAGAGCAAAGCCATCATAAACTGCTGGTAAGTTGCGCTAGCGTTTTTCAAACTAAATGGCATGACTTTATAGTAAAAGACACCCCATTCAGTTATGAAAGCTATTTTGACTTTGTCCACAATATCCATGAGAATCTGTTTGTAGCTTGAAAACCCATCCATGAAGGAGTACATTGCGGCCCTTACAGTGCTGTCTATTAATACATCAATATGGGACAATGGGAAGTCATCCTTTGGTGATGCTTTATTCATATCCTTGAAGTCCACACAAACCCTCACCTTCCTATCCTTCTTAGATACATGGATGATGTTCGTAAGACATGTCAGATACTTGACCACTTCAAAGAACATGGCCTCTAGTTGCTTTGCTACTTCCACCTTAACTTTATCAAGCCCATTCTGGACACAATCGATGCAATTTCTGCTTTACTAGCTTGAACTTGGGATTAGTTGGAATACAATGCTTGACAATTTCTCTATCAAGGTCAAGCATGTCTTCATTGGACCAGGCAAAAGCGCTCACGTAATGCCTAAGCATATTTTCGATTTCTCTTTTTTTCAATAATGTTTAAATCATTGGATATAGTTACCATTTTAGGTGATTCTGTTGGACCCAAATTAATTTCATGTAAAGAGACATCATGAATACTAAATATGTTATGAGTGGATTCATATGAATGCAAGGTGCCATCAAGGAAAATATCAAATAAGTAAGAAAAGTTCTTATCTTTCATTTCAAAAATGGCCTCAAAAGCAGAGTTGTTCACATCATAAATACTAGAAATATTAAAAATTACATAATCCTCGGATTCATCCTCCACAGTAGAGGGTCTTTATTAGTTGGTTCCTCATGAGCAACCTTTCGATCCATGCTTGTCTTGGTCTTTTATGGTAGAGATGGCTCAATATGAAGAGCAGGCATCTCTGGAGCAACAACAGGAGGTGGCACCTCTTTGACAATAGCAACAACTAAGGGATCTTGATGATAAGTGATGGGTGTAGTGAGGATAATAGATGATGTACTCATGGTAGGAGAAGTAGCAAAAGCAGCAGGTTGATAGATAGCAGTAGGCATACGGGCCAAGGAGGAGCTCTTACCATAAGGAGGTAGCAAGAGGAAATGAGGGAGTAACTACAGGAGGAGGGTTGCCCTTAATAGGATCATTGGGTGAGTTGATCAACATACCCTCTAAATCAAGTGTTAAATTCTTCTCTGGACATTGGTTCAACCTCATATTTCTCTTCTTAGCATCTTCAGTCATGGCATTAACCAGATTTTGAAAGTTTTCAGCGATTGGACCTCTCTTTGTCTCAATCCCTTTCCATCCTCTCTTCATCATAACACCAAGAGACTAGGTGAGGGCCTCTACAGCAGCTTCGATTTCCTCATTCATATCACTAAGAGGAATATTATCAAGTGTTGACTCATGAGTCTTTTCACATTCATCGACCCCCATGACCACCTTTCCTTTTTATAATTGATAATAGTAGAAGGGGGAATAGGGAATTCTTCTTGGGGATCCTCTTGGCCAACATATAGAAACTTTGAAAATTGAAGACATCATTAAAGATCTCAAATCTCGACCACACTCATGTTCCACAGGCTTCACCTGGCCAGCATAAGGCACTTATCCCTCTCGCACATGCTCACCATGTTATAGAATAATCGCTTCTTATACTCATAGATTTTGTTATGTGGGTGGATGAAGCCTAGCCCAAAGTGAGGGATAAGAAGCTTAGGCTCGATAGCTTCCAAAATGCCTTGGTGGTTTCTGCCCAAGCCCTTGCTAGGGGTGTTATAGCCAAAATTCTTCATTAGCTTTCCCATACTTGGCTGAAAATGGAGGTAGCCAATGGGAACTTTCTTCTTCTCTTTACGGACAATGGCCACATGGAGGGCCAATTTTTTTTCCTCAAAAGCAGCGGTGGCTAACACTAACTCCTCATCAGCTTCAATAGTCACTACCTTCCCATCATGATAAAACTTTATCTTTTGGTGAAGGGTGGATGGGATGGCTTCAATTGAATAAATCAAGGGCCTACTCAAAAGCAGCGATTACTTTACTAGAATATCAAGGATAGTGAATACAACCTAAGCCTTTACTTTCCCTCCGGTGACCTCAGTTTTAAATATTTCGAATACTCCCCTTTTCGTATCACCAAAAGATTGGATAACTATGGTGAATCTTGCTAGAATAGACTCATTAAGGCCTAGATGAAGGAGGACCTTAAGAGGGTAGAGATTAAGGGGAGATCAATCATCCACCATTACATAGGGGATCTCAAGCCTGAAGATTTGGACCCAAATGAAAAGGGCCTTATTATGTTTATGAAATTCAAGCGAGAGATTAAACCAGTTGAAGCTAATTACTCCCAACTTTTCCTTGGCAGGAAACCTTTGGCCTATAGCTGAACACATCTTGACAATTGATGTGGCTGGAATCACATCCATCTCGAGCAATTTTTATATGAGGCCTCTTCGATGGGCATCAGAGAGGGTGAGCAGCTATTAAATACTAAACTTGGCTTGAGTGCTCTTAAGCAAGTTGACTCCTTGGCTACTTGGTCTTAGCTTGCACATATCCTTTGGGTTGGAAAACCCGACCACATCTTGTAACTCTTAATACTCCCTCTTCTAAAACCCTTATCTCAGTGGTAGTTTGGATAGGATAGCTTGGAACAAGATGCAACATAGAGACATCCTTGAGTTCATAGCTATCAATACCAATAGGCTCCATGCTAACCATGTCCACTTCTTTGATTTTCAAAGCCTTTTGCCTATCAGACATTAGATAATAACTATCAATATCAATCGGGGCAGGTTGATCACCTTTGACCACATCAACAAATTCTTCCCCACTTAGGATCTCAATCACATGTTCTTCTTCAATCATCGGCCCTTTGGCTAAAGAGTTTACCCCCGGTTTAGACTATAGGACCATATAAAAAGTTGGAGGAAAGGTTCGTCCAGACTACATTCACCCATTGAAGCCTTTCTTTGTTACTATGTTCAAGTTTCTCAGCCATCTCAAAAATATCCACATAGCTCTCAAAGCTCTCAACCTCTAGATACTGACGATATTCGGTAAGTGTGTCATCCATCAAAAACCCAGTTTATTTTTTGAAACCCATGCCCGGGTGGAGTAGCACCTTGAGAGACATCTATCTTTAGCAGTAATAGTTAAAATACTTGTCATGCCTCTATGGACAGGCATAGTGCTCATTTATGTTTATCTTTGGCTTCTCATTATAGATAAATAGAATGGAAAACTCTCGGGATAGTGCCTCCCAATTATGCCTCATACCCCCAGGAAAGGTCATGTACCATTCTAAACCCATCCCATCTAATGAGCACAGGAATAGCATTGCTAATACGTAATAAAAAAAGGCCTAAACTTTAAGGATAACATCAAATTGGATAATGTGGAAGGTAGGAGATCCCTTCCCTTTGTAAATTAGAATATCAACCAAACTAAAACTTGGTTCATGGGACTTTGGTGGAGTTTTGCCAACCATAAAGCTTCTTCACCTTTAAATGCTTCAAGGACATAATTAGGGGGCAAACCGATCCCCACCATCATTACTAGTTACACCTTTTCCTCTCTTGCCCTTTTAAGCTAGTGAAATACGTACTCAGGAGTCACGCCTTAATTAACCATCCCCACCTGGTTGTTGAATTGAGGTAGGGGGTTAGATGTGGTACTCGGCTTTAATTTTGGAGCATGGATCTTTTTCTCCGCAACTAATTTCTGAATGCTTCGTAGAATGGGTTTGCAATTGTTAGTAAGATGGCCTTGAGCCATGTGATACATGTAAATATTCTTCCACTCACACAACCTTAGAGGAGAAAAGGGTTTGAGACTATCAATGAACTTGAGCTTTTAAAGCATGGAAAATAACGTTGTTAAGTTTACAACGTAGGGGAGATGCCATGGTAGATTTCCATTGTAGGCTGGACCACTAAAACCCTAACTAGCTACACAACTTAGATCATGATACACTAGTTAGACTACTTAGGTTTCGCGAGGGCGGAAGCGATAGCAGACACCTCATTTTACGTTGGATGCTAGGTTTTTTGTTGACTGGTCCCAACAATATGCTCTGACCCATAAACCCTCTTAAGCTTCTCAGCTTTCACATTGACTTCATTATAACCTAAGAATTCATCGGCCCCCATTTGCATCTTATAAAATGGCATTGCACCATTAAGCAATTTGGCTATCATCTCAGAATAGTTGAGATGATCCTTGAGTAAGACCTACACAGTCATCCACCTACAGGCTTAAAAAGTTTTTCTGGGTTTTTACCTTACAATCTCAAGATTCTAGATCGTAGTCCTCATTTGGCTATTAAAGCTATACTACTCAATGAACGCCTTAGATAGGCGCGGCCAGTCACTTACAATTTTATTAGGAAAATTATGAAACCACTCGTCGACCAGAACCCCCAAAGTGGTTATGAACATTTGGGTAAGAATCTTGTCACTTAACTTCATAGCTCTCATGATGGTTTAATAGTTCTTAATATAGGAGTGAGGATCGCCCACTCACTTGTAACGAACTAGCTCGGGCATTACAAAGCTTTCTAGGACCTAGTCTTTGACTCGAGGAGTAATAGCCAACTGAGGATAGGATTGCAGAGGATTAGAATAAGTGGAATTATTATCATAAACACACCAATTCAGGGGAGAGTCAATGAGGAACGGATCCCTTTACTCCTTGATCAAATGGATCAGACTTGGGAGCTTCGATAGTGGCAAGCCTATAAATAGGAGGTTAGACATGAGTAGTGCCTTTGGGAGACACTAAAAACTACGAATGAATCTAGGGTTGCTGGAAACCTTAAAATTGATTCCCGAAAACATTTGATTCTATGTAGGAAATCTAAAACTGAGAAGCCCCTTGAATGAGCAAAGATAAGGGCTGAGACAAGAACCCTTGAGATAGCAGAGAAGAGTGGCTAAGACCCTATACCAAATTAGGCAGGCAAAGAACTCATGGAAGGGCTAACATTCACTGGCCTGATTATAAATCAGGAGACCCCTTGCAGGAAAGAATTGGGTGCGGCTCGCCCGGGCTCATTGTATTAGAAGACAAAGGGATTCAACACTGATTGACCCAATAACTAGAGGGAGCTAGGATTTGAAAATCCGGTTTGAGTTACTCTCCTTGGTGAGAAGTGCCCTTATAGAAGCTTGAAGGGCTACATGAATTGTGGATTAATCAGCATCCTAGTCAACGCAGCATCAAGGTTTGTCCCATTGTTAGGCGGAAGACCTCCAAGCTCCCTGGGCCAACCCGTTCGCACCCCACAAGGCAAGATCGTATGGGCTTACCTTGTCCCACAAGCCAGGCCTTTCAGGTTGTGTTGGTGGGCCTCCACTACAGGCCCATGCAAATGCTGCCTAACACTTGTGGGCTTGCAGCCCACCTGCATGCGCTAGCGCATGCCAGCAGCCCACCATCACTTTCTTGGTGCTCGTGAGGCTGCCACGCAAGCCCCTTCCCCATGAACAACCCATGTTCATGGGGCCCACTTGTTAGACATGATGTATGCCTTAGAGGTAATTAGGGTAATATATGTTTATTAGTCATTAATGTACAAACAGTTTCAGATTATTATTTATCAATAATAAGACATCTTTGTTATATATCATTGATTGTTTATTAATTATAAATACTATTAAGTATATGTATATATTTATTGATAAAATAAGACAAAGTTTGTGACTATTTCATAACATGAAAGTGCGAGGACATAGTGGGAGCTATGTGGAGTGAGAACTGTACACATGTGTTACTATGAAAAGTTTAAATATCCCTTGTCATAGTTTCATTGGGATTGGACATCAATGAAGTAGACATACTAGCATGTGTAGGCTTACTCCTTGGGTTTGATCTAAATAGTCGATCTCGCAAGCTGAAGGCGATACCTTGAGTTAACATATGAGTGAATTTGGGTAATACATTAGAAACCGCTATAAGACAGACACTTAAAAATAATTATATCCATGTGTTGGTGTCATGTCTTATTGAAGTAGCAGTACGAGTATCCTGAGACCTGAGATATTGGTTACCCTATACGGGATTGCTATAATTTGGGACATACTTATTCATACCTTGGTGATCAAGATGATATGGGTGATTACGGGTATAGTGATGATCATTTATTGGTAAGCCGAGTAGTCAAGATGGGATCCATTACTCTTGATATAGTGATATAATGAGAGTTGAATCTTAAGGCCTCTTATCAAAGTGACAAGCTCATAAACCTCTAATCAGAGTATGAGATTAATAGATTTGGTTTCTAATCAATCTCAATACATAAATGTTGAGTGGTGTCTTTGTGAACAAGTCTAATTCCAGGATATCTACGGTTATTACATGAGCTAACACTTAATCCGATCTCAATAAACTAGATGATACTTAACTTAATGGAATGAGCGTATTGTACTAGTACTATTACAGAACAGGATCAAGTCACAGGCATATGACGTTTCGAGTATCAAGGGATCATACATCTTTGCTAGAAAGCCCATTTGATTGCCTAGAGTTATCGAGTTACATATCAGTTTGGAACATTGAGCCTTAAGGTTCCCATATGGGAAGTCAAGTTTAGGTTAACCTCTAACGGCTCTATACTTTTGGATCCTATGAGATCACACACATTAGGCCTTACCGAACTAAATAAAAAACTAATAGATGGGGTCTATACCGAGAATAAAAGGGGGAGTCAAACTCATTTCGATGGATTATTAATTGGTTGAACCAAATAATAATTGGAGGAGGAATTGAGGAAAAATATATTTTGCACAAAGCACGGGAATTTTTATATAGCAAGTGGGCCCGTGAACACAGGTTATTCATGGGTGGGGGCTTGTGTGGTTACCTCGTGAGCATCGAAAAGGTGCTTGTAGGCCACCAACATGCGCCAGCACATGCTGGTGAGCTGCAGGCCCACAAGCGCTAGGCAATGCTTGTGTGGGCCTGTAGTGTAGGCCCACTAACACAACCCACAAGCCAAGCTTACGGGAGGATCGCAAGGCTCGGCTTGCGGGCCAAGGCTTGCCCTTACGGGCTTACCTTATGGGTTATACATAGCCCGCCTAAGCGGGCTCTGCGAGCGGGTTTAGCCTGCGGAGCTTAGAGCTCCGCGCGGTCAACCCTCATGTGGGATGGGGAGTTCCCAATCCTACATTGTTAAAAAGGGGAGAATGTTGCTCCCCGTCCCCTTATATATAGCCTCCTCCTTTGTTTCTCACTTCATCTTAGCCTTCCTTCTGTGTTTTGACTCCTTTTCTTCATGAGTTTTTTTGCAAGATCCTCCATAAGTGTCTCCAGTTTTGCAAGAATTCTTTTGAAGGCTTATTCCTATTTTAGAAAGTGCCTTCTTAGTTATATTTTCGGGTTAGTCTACGAGCAATCTAGTAGTTGCTTGTTAATCGATGAGTTCTCCCTTTACAAGAGTTTTTGGTCGGTGGGATCTATGTGGACTTGTTATAGAGGTCATCCTAGTTTGGAGGCTTGTGCTAACGGAGTACCACTCAAGTTATTCTAAGGGATTGACATACTATGACAAAGGAAGGCATGCATCAACTGGTAATGCTCTAAACTTAAATGTTAGATTTCTTTTATAAAGTTTTATAAACCTATAAGCATCCATTGAACGTTTCAATTGAGATTATGTCAATCATGTCATGCTTAGGATATCCTTTAAGATTAATCTTAAGTTTTAAAAATTCATTGTGCAAGTTAGGATATTCATTAACTGCCTTAATTTACCAACACCACTTGCAACAGGAAAAATTTCCTTGCTTCGAACATTATAGTTTTCCTCAATTCCTCCTTTAATTATTATTAAGCCGTCTAATCAATAGTCCATCCAAAACGAGTTTGACTCTCCCTTTTATTCTCGGTATAGACCCCGTCTAAAAGTTTTTTATTCAGTCCTATAAATGCCCAATGTTTGAGACTTCATAGGATCACGAAGTATAGAGCTGTTAGAGGTTAATCTAAACTTGGCTTCCCATCAAGGAACTGTTAGGCTCAGTGTTCCAAATCGATATGGAACCCGATAACTCTAGACAACTAAATGGCCTTTCTAGCGAAGGAGTATGATTCCCAATACTCGGAACATCATGTGCCTATGACTTGATTCGGTTCTACAATAGTAGCTAGTACAATACACCTCTTTCTTCAGGTTAAGTACCATCCAGTTTATTGATCTCGGATTAAGTGTTAGCTCATGTAATAGCCGTAGCTATCCCAAAATTAGCTTTTTCATAAAGAACACCACTCACCTTTATGTACTGAGATTGACTAGAAACTCATTCTATCAATCTCATACTCTGATCAGAGGTTTATGATTGTGGCAATTTAACAAGAGGCCCTAAGGTACAACTCCCATTATATCACTATATCAAGAGTGACGGATCCCATCTTGATTACTCGGCTTACCAACGAACGATCATCACTATACCCGTAATCACCCGTATCATCCTGATCACCATGGTATAAATAAGTATGACATAAAGTATAGCAACTCACACATAAGGTAACCAATATCTCAAGTTTGAGGATACTCATTATGCTATTGCAATAAGACGTGACACCAACGCATAGATATAGTTATTTCCGAGTGTCTGTCTTATAGCGGTCTCCAATGTATTACCCGAATACATTCATGTGTTAACTCAAGGTACCACCTTCAGATCGTGAGATCGGCTGCTTGGATTCAATCCAAGGAGTAAGTCTACACATGCTAGTTTATCTACTTCATTGATATTCAGTCTCAATGAAACTATGACTAGAGATATTTAGACTTTTCATGGTAATACATGTGTGCATACTCACTCCACATAGCTCTCATTATGTCCTTGCCCTTTCACGCTATCAAATAATAACAGACTTTGTCTTACACACACACACACGCACACGTGTATGTGTGTGTGTGTATAATAGCACATATACAATACCAGCAAGATACATAATAAGAAGCAATCATCAATATATAACAAAGATGTCATATTATTGATAAACAATAATCTGAAATTATTTGTACATTAGTGACTAATAAAGATATATCATCCTAATTGGCTCTAGAGCATACATCATATCAAACAGGTATCTGGTATAATTCTCGTATGTATGTGAATTTAGTAAAACTCCTTCTTAATATGTACACATATGTTTTAGAGATAAACTTTGACATGTATTTGCAGTACCTACTAAATTCCTATCGGAATCTTGCTATTTTGATTCAATATTTTAAAGATATTTATGTTACATGTACTGTAATAATTTTCTAATGCATTTTCATTTACTTTTAAAATTATAATTGTTTATTTATTGCTTTTGTAACATAATAATGTTTACTATCAGTATCCTACCACGTTCCTACCGGTTTCTTACAAGATTTCAAACAGTCGGAAAAAATTTTTAAAAAAGTATATAACAATAGATGGTATTTTGAAGATAAAAATGAGACAAAAAAAAAATTCTAAAACAGCATGTCAAAAAAATATACGATTTGAGAGATAATAACAAAATAACATAAAATATTTCAAAAATCAACAAAAACGTAAGGGATAAGAGCATATATAGCTGGAGCATACACATGTAAACTTGAATCTTAATTGAATAAAAAAATTATGATCCAAAACTTGAGATTATACAAAGCATAATTTTCAATGCATTTTTTAAATTGTTCCAAAAAAAAAAAAAAAAAATTCTCCAAAAATGTTTTATCTTAAGTGAAGAGTATCCAAAGCAAATTGTGACAACTTGATAGCAAATGTGAATCCAAAATTTGACCACAATAGTATTCTGTGCTAAAAACGTGAAAAGGTAACTTTGTTTCCTTATGAGCTTTATGTTTTTTAAGTTAGCTACCTTTGTAACGTATGCAATATTTGGGGATCAAAGAAGTTCATACATTTACTCACTTTCACGTGTTTATTTTATTCTTTCCTATTAAGCTAATTATTAAAATAAGACCAGAGAAGAAAAAAGAAGCAAAATCCGTAAAGTGTAATAGTTTACTTTTTTCTTACCTTTTAGTTTGTTGGAAAATGTATCAATGAATATTAAATATGCAATATAATTCGAGTAAAAATTCGAATGTATACTTGATTATTAATCAAAATTACAATAAAAAAAATAAACATGAACATTTCAAATAAGATATGTGTAGAGAAAAATACAATAATACATTTTTATAAAAGAAAACTAGTAAATTTGTTTTGACATAAAAATGAAAAGAAAACAACGAACAAGAATACTTAGAAACGAAGGCAAGGAAAGGGAAAAGAGGAAAAGGTTGAAAACAACGTCTGAAAGACTGAAACTGTAGAAGTCTGTTTTAACTTCGCACACTGAAATATTAGTTTATTTTTTGCGAGGAATTAAAAAAATAAATAAATATTAGTTTATTAATTGTGAGGTAAGCAAGCAAGAGTTCCAAACTGGTTCATGAATAGTCCATTCTCAAATTAACTTATCACAAAAATGTACATATTTTTCTCTTGCCACCCGGTTCCTAAAGCTTCTCCATCGATCACTAATAAACTGAATGTTTTGGTCATCAAGTAATGGTTTGGTGATCATGCTTCCCTCTCACTGTGGAGCAAGACAGTGAGATTATGGGTTCGAGTTGTAAGTGTTGGATATGTAGATAATCAATCACATTGAAAATTAACAAGAGTAAAGACAGAAATATAAATAATGTAAATTATGTTTTTACAGAAACCAATTGATTTTATTTGAAGAGTGACAACTAATATTGACACATTTGCACTTGAGGATGCTTAAAAGTAATCCAATTTTATTTACGTTAGATAAATTCATTCCGACTTATATGCTCACTCAAGTTATCAATATCACTTTTTACCAGGTTCCAAAAAAAGAAATGTCATGTTACTAAAAAAGACCATAACTTTATAATTCGAACTCTATACTTGGTAAAAAAATTGATTTGATCTTAAAATTTATCTAATTATCTTATTAATCATTTAACTTAGATTAATTTACTTCTTCTACATTCGTTCTACATGACAAATTACATACTAAAAAAAGACGTCACATTAGTTTGAAACCTTTGATTAAACCAATTTTATTATCAAGTTCAAATGGTAGTGGAACTTTTGATCAAAGCAGTAAAAGTTTAATGTTAAGTTTGGAGGCAATCGATGTATTTAATTAAAATATTGCTGTCTTAATGTAAGTGCCAGGGTTTGCGTAGCGAGGGACTCCAAAGGAAAACCACCTTTAAACCCTGTTCTCTTCACTTTCAGTTCAGTTCAGGTCAATTAAATTCAGTTAAGTTCAGTTCAGTTAAGGTTTATTAAGTTCAGTTCAGGTCCATAAATTTTAATTTTAATAATGATTATTCTAATTAATTTTTAATAAAAATGAGTAGTAATAATAATAAAAATAAGAACAATGATAAAAATATTAATATAGAAAAATAATTATTATTTAATGTAGTTAATATTGATTATAAATATAGTAAAACTAATTTTTAAATAGTCATAATTACCAGTGTTATTGATATAATAATAGTATTAATTTAATCATAATATAATAATATTTTTATTTATAATCATAATATTAATTAATTAGAAAATGTGATATGGAATAACAAAATAAAAATATTTATTAATTAAAACAATTATAACGTTTTTATAATCCAATAATAAGTGATAATTTTAATCCAAGCTATAATATATTATAATAATTATTATTAATTCACGTATAATTGTAACAATAATTATTATTTGAATAACAAAATTTTAAATAATTAAATTCACGTAATATAACAATTTTTATTATTAATGGTATTAAATTTATTTTATTAATTATTTTATATAGGTAGTTATTAATAATATTATTTGTAATGATTATTAATAATTTATTATTTTTATATTTATTGGGTTTTATTATTATTTTTATAATTAATATATTTATTATTAAGTTCAATTAAGTTCAGGATCATTAAATTAACTTCAGTTCAGTTTAGGTCCATTAAATTCAATTCAGTTTAGTTAAGTTCAGTTCAATTCAATTCAATTCAATTCAGTTTAGTTCAAGTTTCAGAAATTGAAGGGAACATTACCTTACTACCGATAGATGACATGAACATAGAAGTTTTCGACGTTTCATTTTATGGTAGCAACGTCTGCAAAATCTTTTCACCACGGATTTCAGCCTCCACTAAACAAATTATGGTATATTATAGAAAAAAATTATGGTACCGCCCGTTTTAAAATATTTAAAAAGGAAAAGTAGAGTGTAAGCCATGTTTGGCAAAACGTCATCGTGAATAAAGAATTGCACGGTTTCTTGACCGTCTATTTGGATTCTTTCTTTAGATTGTTTATTAATTTGACTCAACTTTCCATGTATTCCTTTCACATGCACTTCTTCAACCCGTAAGCCGCTTTTACTTATTTTTTTTCTCACATGCAAACCCTCTGTATTCTCTGTTTTCAGCAGTTATTTAAATAGGGCAAATTTCGAAAACATTATCTATATTTTGGTTGATTTTTATAATGAGGATTGTGAATTTTTTTTTGTTTTAAAACATTAATTGTGATTTTAAAATTTTACAAATAAAGGATAAATAGGGATTAAGTTTTTGTAAAAACATCATAAAAGAGGGTAATTTTGTTCATTTTGAATTGAAATTTTGCAAGTTAGTAAATAAAAATATATTACACCTCAACAATAATTTTTGAATTTTTAAAACATTATTTTTAATTTTAACCCTTAATTATTTTGGGTTCGTACTACATACTCTTTCACTGAACAAACTGATCATATTACATCCAAGTTGGAATAAACCACTCAACAATAACTGTTAATTCTATTGACAAAAATAAATCTTTATTTTTCTTTAATTAAAAATTTAAATTTCTAACATGTCAAGCTGATTAAATAGAAGTAACCGAAGTTTAACTCTTAATCTCAACACATTATTAATTTTTTCTTTAAATTAATCTTCTGGTAAATAGGCCCTATTCTCTTCAACTACAATTTAATTACGTTCAGTTCATTTCTGTTAAGTTTAATTAAGTTCAATAAGTGTAGTTATAAATTTATACTGAAACAATTTAAGTTCAGTTATGTTAAATTCGGTTCATTTAAGTTCAGTTAAGTTAAATTTCGTTCAGTTAAGCTTTCAAAAGTTGAAGTAAACATGACCTTAATCGTTTGTAGTTTTATTTTTTATTTTTTTTTTTGGTAAAAATGTCGTTTTATTAATAAACATAATTAATTGGATTTCATCCGCTAGTTATCTTACAAAAATCATTATTATTTCATACTAAACAAATTAATTGGGTATCCATATGTTCTATTTTTCTTTTATATTTTATTTATATCCTTTTACTTGTTTTATAATATTCGAACCTGGTATATCAGTTTCCGTTTATAAATAAAAAATAAATAAACAAATTCCGTCTTTTGTGAGAGAACTATCTACAAACTGTTTCTCAGGAGAAATTTATCTACTTATTATTAGTATATTCTCATTTATTCCAATGTACGATTTTCAGTCCTATAATTATAAATTGAAAAACACTATGTCTGGTTCCTAATTACTCATTTCCAGTGCTAAGATCAAATATAGATCACCCATATAAATATTTTTTTATGCTCGTTAATTTTCAAAGTTGCATCATAACCTTTTTATTTAATTGAAAGTTGAGGCCTAGATAGACTCAAATATTATAATCGAAAAAAAAAAACAAAAAGAAAATTAAGCTATAACTCCTCAAAAAGAATGCAAAAATGAAATCAACAGTAGTAAGTTAATTAAGTCATGAAAGAACCATAATCAGTACTTATACAAGGAGAGTATTTATCGGATGGTTTCTGATTGTTAGATTGTTGTAACTTTCTTCTTTCCAACTGTTATCAATCACATCATATTACGATTATATTGCCTGAATCCAACTTAGCTTCAATTTAGGAAACAAAAGTCACAGAAAAATCTAACCCTAATAATGACATTTTATATTTTCGAATATCAGCATGGATTCTCTAGCAAATATATATGAAGGGTTACAAACAATAATTAATATAAAATTTTGTTTTACACGATTAATAATGATATGACATGTATTATTTAAATAGATAATGGATTAATTAATTTTTTTGACTGATGTTTTTCCTATAACAAATTAGGCAAAGGACATGTGCTAGACATAAAGTTGACTCATAATATGAAGCTTCTTATTGTCACATTTAAAAACCATGTTATAAAGTAACCTTAAAAAATAATGGAAAAACTTTAAGGTTGATTTTGTAATATCATATTCTATCCACCCTTTATATATAACTTCACCTCTTTGATGCATTCTCTCTTTCAAATCCTAGATTCTTCCATAGCACAGAGCACATAAACATATAACCGTTTTCATTTTCTTCCTTCAATGGAAGAAAATCAAGGCCAAGATGGAAATGGTGTAGCTAGCAACAACATGAGCAGTGAAAGAAGCGAACCTGTAAGATCAAGATGGACGCCAAAACCTGAACAAATCTTGATACTTGAGTCCATCTTCAACAGCGGAATGGTTAATCCACCGAAAGATGAAACCATAAGAATTAGAAAGCTACTCGAAAAGTATGGATCAGTTGGAGATGCCAACGTTTTCTATTGGTTTCAAAACAGACGGTCAAGATCTCGTCGCCGACAACGTCAGATGCAGGCTACTCTTGCTGAAGAGCAAAGGAATCAACAAGTACAAGCACAAGCTAGCGATCCTAGAATTCAATATGATGCACTTTGTGGCGGCGGTGGTTGTGTTGGTAATAGTAGTAATTCTTCTATTGGGTTCGCAGACTCGACTCTTTCAGGGTCGATGTCTATATCTCCATCTTCATACCTTGCAGGCAGTTCTTGTGGTGGAGTTATTGGTCAAGAAGATGGTGTAGACAATTTTTTCGCAATCCCTAATCAAATGGGTTTTCAAGAAAATGAACAAGCTTATGCCATATCTTCCATTTTATGCTCTTCTCAAACTTCTAGTAATTTGAACTATCAAACTGGTAATTAAATGCACTACAAATTTCCGTACACATAAATATCTTTGTCTAGGTTTCATAAGAGTTTGAAATATGCATGTACTATGTTTTTTTATGTGTTTTTCTTTCTAGGTTAAACCAAAAATCAAACATGTTACGATTTCACAATTTTAGATAATTTTTTAGGGATTTAATAATATGTATAAATTTGATTATAAAATGTGAAGTTTATTGCAGGGTTCATAACAGTATTTATCAATGGAGTGGCAACAGAAGTTCCAAATGGGCCACTAGACATTAAAGCCATGTTTGGTCAAGATGTGTTATTGGTACATTCATCTGGCGTTCAAGTTCCAACTAATGACTTTGGATTCCTAATGCAAAGTTTGCAGCATGGGGAAAGTTATTTCTTGGTAAATATCCCCAAAAGCTAATTCTATTTGCTCTCTTTTTTTCTTTTGGTTTTTTTGTCACATTTTTTGGGTAATAAGGACTTCTAGGTATTTTGTTTGTATGACTTGTGGACTTTAAAGAACATAATTAAATTGATTAGACCAGCTTATCGCTATATTTATATCAAATTGCAGACCATTTGCCTTGATCCATATTATCATATTTTTTCTTAATTTAAGAAATGTTTAGCAAAAACAGTAAAATATTAGGATACTTAAGTTCACATGAAAACAAATATGATTTTGTTTCTCTAAAATATGTTTCAAGTGTGGTGTTAGACTACTGTATCGTTCAAATTCAGATACAAAATTTTTGAGCTGTAGATTGAAAAAGATTTTAGAGGTGAAGTGTAGTGTACATTTGGGAATTTCATTTAGTAGGAAACCTTGAGACAATTTAAGCAGCATAAACTGTACTTTAATTACTAATGACAGTTCCCAAATCTATACCTCTCGATTTATTATATACATGTGGAATTATATTCATCAGTAATTACAACTATCTGGTTTATAATATTCAGTAATTGCTAGGACATAGCTGCATAGAAACTATTAAAATACTGTAATTTTATATTGTTACAGGTTTCAAGACCAACATAAATTGGTATAAAGAGTTGCATCATAAATGGGAGCGTCCGCTTTGTTGGTTCTCTACATATATGTTTTAAGAAAATCAGTATTTTACATCCAATATATAGAATATGGAAAATGAAACTAGAAAAAAATTGTCTTTTCTCTTTTATAATTTTAGTTTCTCTTGTTGTTGGTGTATGCCCTGATACATCTAGTATGTTACCATTGTGCTTCCTTGTATATGAATGGTATCGTGTATTATACATATGTGTTATTAGCAAGAGATACTATGTGTCTTATTATTGCCTGTGCGATTACGCCGATTAGTAGTAAAAAAGAGTCCATTAATTGTGTTTATACTCATTTTAAGACCTTAAATAGGGAAACATTTGTATTTTAAAATGAGTTGGTTGCTTAACTAAGAAACTCGCTCCATCTCAATCAAAAAAGTCCTTGATTAGGGAATGAAAGCAATTTTGGAACATCTAACGCCTATTTTTTTATTTATGCATTACACTAATAGTAAATACAAAGTAAATTTTCACTCATCTCCGAATGTGATTTAAACCCGAGACTTCAAAATATCACAAATCGAGTCTTAATGACTAGGCTCTGACAATCGCTATATATCATGTGTATTCATGATAATGATAATAACAAAAAAATTCAGAATCTTGGCGGATCTTATGGCATTTTTCATTGCTTCACTTCCTTTTGTTTACAGCTTTAACCAAATTTCATCCTAGTAACCCGAGCCTTTTCCCTAATCAAATCCCTACTTGGCTTTCTCTTAACCTAGCTTCAGAAGCCTCTCTTAAAACATGCGTTCTTTGATCTCTGGTGTGCCTCTTCCTTCTTCTTTTTTCTAATAAAACTCTTTTCTCTTCTATTTCGCAACCCGCAATGGGCATGTGCTCGATTCACCTCTCGAAGCTTCCATGGCACGTGATGGAAGACATGCAATTGTGAATTTTGTTGAGGTGGTTACGGGCTATAGCTGTATAAGGGGAAAAAGTTCTATGTATTCAGTATGATTTATATTTTGGTGTTTAGGAATTGTGTGTTAGGGTTTTGCTAGCGGTTTGGTTGGGTTCTTTAATCTTGTAAATCTTTAAATCTTTGTTGGTCCCGTTTAGATTAACACACTCGGACAGAGGGGGTGAATGTCCTAAACTTGTTTTCTAGGTCACTTTTTAGTTCTTTTATAAATATTTTACTAAGCATGTTGAGTTAATTAGTTTGAGTGGTTAAATGAGAACTGAGTGAAAGTCTAACAAAACTCACAAAACTGAGCTAAGTCTCAGTTTGGTAGACTGTGTTAAGTAATAATACTCAGCAAAGCTAGCTAATGTAATACTTAGAAAAATAACAAAGATATAAAGATGATGCATGCTGAGGTAAATACTTATTGCTTAAAATTAAAAAGATAAGAGTTTGAGAGAATCAAACAAAGCAATTTATCATGGTTCAACCTTCCACCTGGCACACAGTCCATGGATTCCTTCTCCGAGCTTTAATCCACTATTTGATTACTCCTTTAACTAGAAGGATAAGCCTTCACAACGAGTAACTTACAAGAAAGTACCTTCCAAGCCATTTTACCGTCAAACAGACTGAGTACCCTTCTCAAACTGCTATCACTCAGAGTATGTAAAAAGAAATGAAGAGAAAACTTATAAAATGTTGTTCTCCTTACAAATTAGATTGATTACAATTTGTTTGATCTAATTGACTTTGCAAAGAACGTGACAAAAATTTACAGTTGTTCTTCTAATTTGGGAATTTCTTGATTGCTGAGTATTGCTTGCGCAAATATTTAATACTTAGGTTGCTTGCGCAAATATTTAATACTTAGGAAATTCCAGGTATATTCATCAAGTTTGAATTGCTTCGTTCAGTCTCTGTTTATAAAAAAAGATTGAAGTAATCATTGCAAATTTGTCCTTCAACTTATTTAATCTTCAATTCATCTTCTCGTCTGGTCTTCAAGCTTCTACCCATTAGAGAAAGATTTGAATATGTTGTGAGATAGATTTCTAAGCGTTGATGTGCAAGATTAATTCGTTAATCTACGAGATTAAACCATTGAAAATCAAAATATTCACACATTCTTGATCTTCAAGTTGATTTTCTCTAGCGATGGAGATCGCACAATGCTACATGGCTTCTTGCAATTTGTTTGAAGTCCTAACTTTGTAGAATGGCACGGCTTAGGTCTGAAATATGGCAAGATAGTCTGTTTTCTTTAACTTTAGTGTTGACAAACTAACATTTCTTACTGGCATCTTTTCCTTTGGACCACATGATTATTCGTTTTTATATTCCAGTGCCAGATCATCTTTAAGACTCAAAGAGCATCAACTTGGAATATTTTATTCTAACTGAGTAAGGGTTAAAAGCATGTGCTTCATAATAGAGTAACTCAAATTAATTCTCATACAAGTACAATAATCTAATAGTTGAGTTTAACTCTTATTTTATTACCATGTTGAGTATCATTACTCAACAGCCAATGTTAGCAAAATAAATTAAATTCCTTAGATCAACAGGATTAAATAAACTTAACTTAACTAAGCATAATTAATTTAAGTTAAATGCTAACTCCTATATTTATTATAGACTGTTATCCTACTGATTTATGTTGGCAAAAAATTTTAACTCTAGATTGCTAAGCAATCTCTAAGTTGGGTTCAACAATCTCCCTCATTTTTTAGCGATGGTAAATCATGCAATAGCAAGCTATAATTCAATATGTTAAATAAGAATAGAGTTATCTGATTTGGTGCAAGACTCCCTCTTGTTGAGTAAACTGTTGAGATTGGGATGAATTCCTCCATTTTTAGAGATTTCGTCTTTTGATGTAGTCTTCAGTCAGTCAGCATCTAACTCTTGTTCTTTACTTAAAATAAGTTAGTACATTTATTGCAGTTAATATCAAGTTAAAGAGAATTTAACTTGATGGATAAACATATGTAGTCTTTTTCATTGATAAAATAGTCAGTTGAAATTACATAGAGAATCTATACTGAGCTATATTGAGAAAGCATAAAAGATTAAAAAAATACAAAAAATTATCTACTTTGGCATTTTTCTACTGATCAATCTTGAATGGAGGATTGCCCTACTATCTTTGTTGAATCGCAACCTAAACCTCTTTGGAAGAAGGGCTTCCCATAGGGAGCTTACCCTCTTTCTTTGAGAATGGCTAAGATGCTTGAGGTTGAGTTTTATGCTGCTGCCTGGCAACGAATTTTTGATAGTCAATCAGAGCTTGCTTCTGCTTCTCTCCCTTTGCCTTTGCTTCCCGCTTTATCGCTTTAGAGCCTTCATTCACTAATACCATGGTTAGCTAGAAGTTTCGGTAGGTGTTGGAGATATCTAGATCAACTTTAATTTTAAGCTCAATTATGTCATCATTCGTAAGATAATCTTGTAAATCAAGTTCCTTCAGAAATCTCACTATTGAGCAAGCACTCATCATTTGTTGGTCCACTTAGCTTAAATAATCGTGTAAATAGGGGTGAATGCTGATTTAACTTATTCTTTTAGAATTTAAAAACCACTAAGTAAATTAATGTATGTTGATTTAAACGTGTTGAGTGCAATATTGACTAAAACACAAACCACTCAGCCTGAGCCGACCTTGGTTTGTTCACAAACTGTGCTAAGTAAAATCTTACTCAGCTCAAGATGGTTTTCAAGCAGATAAAAACAAAGAGATAAAGATGATGTATGAGTGTAAAATACCAAAGATAAAAGATAAGTTAAAGTTATTAAAAATTTCAATTGTATCTTGATTCTGCCCCTAGCCTACCTCTAGCCCCTGGATACCTCTAGCCCCTAGAATTTGTAGTTGTTGGAGGTGGTGAAGAAGGATTGGTGTTTTGTGGGGGGTAATTTGGTTGAGAAATAGATTGAGTAGGAGTAGGTGTAGGTGAAGGTGTTGAGGTAGGAAATCTATAAGCCTGTGGGTTGGCTGTTTGATCCAAAGATGGATCAGCCTTAAGTAACTAAGCTTGTTGAGTGGGAAGGAGTGATTTTTTATATTCTTTAATTGGTGTTGATTCCTCAAACACCTCTTGGCTAATTTCCTTACCTCTTTATAACTCACTACATGTTGTAGTGCTCTCCTTGGCCTTGTAGAGGCACTTCTTTTCTTTTGCACCCTTGAGCTTCTTCTTAGCTTTTTGAACTTCTACAACAACATCAGGGCTAATGAAGGGTTTGGAGGAGGCAGGCTTGATTTTTTTGCCTCTTCTTCCTCAGCTTCCTTCTTGGCTCTAGAATCAGCTCCATTTTTACCTTAGTCTTTAACTTAATCTTCTTCTTAGGTTGAGCTTTGGCAGGCATAGCTTCCGCTTTCTTTCTCTTAATTGGGCTAGCCTTCTTCACTAATTTAGCCTTCTTTTCCACTAGGCTCACAATGGTCTTTGCTTTCATTAAATGCACCCTTAGAGGGGGCTCATCCTTAATCCCTTCACTAGACTCCTCTTCCACTTAATTTATCTCTGAATCTTCATCCTACTTAAACACATCCTCTGGTACAATATTACGCACAAATTTCACCTTATTTAGCTTGATATCTTGAGCCTTTTGTGTATCTAGAATAAAGCTTGGAGAAGTGAAGTACCTTAAAGTGCTTGAAGTCAAAGACGTTCCTCAAATGAAGTAGATGTTCTCCCCTTATCCTCTCATAGCCCTTCACATTAATCTTGAGGGCTTTCACTATGGTTGTGATGAGATAGCCATAGTGAAACATTGTTGTCACCTTTGTGAGATGGTGCAAGATAAGAACATGCTAGTTGAGCTACTTACCATTCACTTTGTGATAAATAATGCATTTCTCAATCTTAGTATTTCTTGAGAGAGATCCATTCTTAGGCATAACAACCACCTTGGTTAAGAGCTCATGGCATGCTCTTGCCCTCCATGTTAAACTCGAAGGTCTGATTTCACTAAAGCCATAAATCTCCAGGAAGTTCCCAATCTTTTAGGAAATCAACGCTTTATTCATTCCCATTCTTCCTTAGCTCCATTCCCTTCAATTTCATCAGGAGAATGCTCCCATTCAGCTTAGCAGACACAAGATAGGACTTTCCAGCGATTTTTACTGTAAGAATGTTTGGAAAGCCTTCAACCATTTACAAATTTGTGTAGAATTTGTGCATGATGTTCTTAATGGCTGGACCATCGAATAGAAGAAATTTTACTCCTTATCACTCTCTGCAGCATGCTATTCTTTATAACTTTGTTGTATTTGACTTCATAGACTAGCCCAAATTCCATTTCAGTCACACCCCATTTAATGTGGGTAAACATTGTTCCTTGAGGGAAAATGATCTTTTTAGTATATCTAGCACTGTTAATGAACATTTTTCTTTGAGATTTGTCCCTTAGAATGAGTTGGTTGTCTTCTTTAGAGGATTCTTATTGTAGTTGTGAAGATGCCATTTGAGATTAGAGTTTTGAGAGAAGAAGGAAATTAGAAATTTTCAGAGAGAGAAAAAATGCTTAAGCTTTAAAAAGAAAGTGAGTTCTCTCTCCAAACCACTTTCCCCTTTTATAGCTAACGTACCCACAATGCCATACATGTCCTCTCTTCAAGCAAAAATTAAAGTGAATGGTGAGATTGTACATGAGTTTAAACCACCTTAGTAAAACATTGCAGTTTTGCCCTAGATCTTCTAATTCAAAAACTCAATAAAGTGAGTTTTTTACTTAAACCGTGAGAACTAAACTAAGGATGTTAACTTAAACTGAGTAAAATACATGGTAACTCATTCAAGTGAACACAACTTTGATCTAGCTTTTGACACTTAGCCATTATTCTTAGATTTTCATCAAATTGGATTTGCCATGCCAGTTAGCTCTTTGAGAATGTTGAATTGCTCCTCTGAAGGAACATACTCCAATTTGACAACTCCTCTTAGTACATGATCACTTATGAAGTGAAGTCTAATGTTGACATGCTTCATCTTGCCATGCTGAACTAGATTTTTGGATAGTTCAATTACGCTCTTGTTATCATACATAACTTTGACATTTAAACTTTATATACCATGATCCTCAACTTATTCTTGATTTATAGCAGTTGTGCTACATAACTTCTTGCTACCATCTCAACTTCTTTAATAATCAACGAAATAAAAGTTTGCTTTTTGTTGTACCATGAGACAAGATATTCTCCAAGGATATGGAATCCTCCTATGGGACTTTTCCTATCGAGTTTGTCCATTCTATAATCTGCATCTGTTTATCCTCTTGGAGTAAAATTGGAGTAGTTTGGATACCACAGTCCTACATTAAAAAAACCTTGCAAGTATCGGAGAATTCTCTTAACAATTGCTAAGTGAGATTCTCTAGGGCTAGCTTGATTTCACGCACAATATAGTATAGAGTATTGAATATCAGGCCTACTAATAATTAAGTAAAGAAGTGAGCTAATAATACCTCTGTATAACTTACTCTCTATAGGCTACCAGCCTTATCCTTACTCAAGATTGTGTTTGTAACCATGGGAGTTGACAATAATTTTGAATGTTCCATGCCAAACTTCTTTGTTGTACTTCACTTGGCTAATGAAGATTCCATCTTAACTTTCCTTGATCTACAATCTAAGGAAAAAGTTGAACTCTCCCATCACTGACATTTTAAACTCGCTCTTCATATGCTTGTTGAACTCTTTACAATGACTTTCATCAATTTCTCCAAAAATAGTATCATCAACATATATTAAGACTAGAAACACATCTTCTTTCCTTCGCTTGATGAAAAAGTTGTATCAGCTTTGCCTTTATCATAGCCTTTATTGAGTAGGAAGTTGGTCAATCTCTCATACCAAGCATATGGTGTTTGCTTTAATCCATACAGAGCTTTCTTCGATTTGTAGACATGTTTTGGATTCTTTGCATCTTCAAAACCAAGAGCCTAGCATACATAAACTTCCTCTCGAATGAAACCATTAAGGAAAGCCCTTTTCAAATCCATTTGAAATAGTTTGAAATTCATATGGGATGCAAAAGCACATAGAATCTTAATTGCTTCAAACCTTGCTAGAGGTGCATAGGTCTCTTCGTAATCAATCCCTTCTTATTGATTATAGCATAGAATCTTAACAAATTATTAACTCTAGGAGTAAAGAGTAAAGTAGAATCACTCTTACAGTCAATAATCTAGCAGCTGCTAAGTTAAACATAACTATTATGCCTTTGTCACAAAGCTGAGCTATGCTAAGTAAGTTGAACTTCAGTCCTTTAACAAGAGATACCTCTTCGATTGAAAGAGATACACAAAAAGTGATGCTTCCAATAATCTTGCCTTTTTTAATATCTCTAAAGTTGAAACTCCCATTCCTTTTGCACTCCATTGAGATGAACTGGTTTTAATCTCCAATCACGTGCCTTGATCAACCGCTATCCAAATACCATATTCTAGTATCATCAGCAGATCTCAGGCTCACATGCAAAATAATTAAGTCTTTTTAGGTACCCATACCTTTAGGCTGGGTCCTCCCTTGTTAGAACTTCTTAGATTACTCTAGTTATACTCGTCATAATAACCATTTTTATATCTGCACAACGCAGTAGCATGTCTAGCTTTCCCCCAAAAACCATTTTTGGTTTAGGGTGGCTCGCTTTCCTCTTTGGAAAAGCTTTCTTTTCCTTTTAAGAGTTGTGAGTTTATTCACTTGGAGCTGAGCTATTGGTTGGAGGAGGAACCCTTTCTTTGTTCAAAGCTGTTATATCAATAGTTAACTCATTTAATTGCTTAGTGAGCTTGTTGTTATACCCCTCATGATACTTGGCTTTTTCCTGAAGAAAGCATATATCAAGAAATAAAGAAACAATATAGTCTTCCAAATCCTTGCATCTCCTCACTAGTTCTTTGATTTTCTTCCCCGACTAATTGGTAAGTTTCATAACATCAAAGAGTACTTGGGCGAATTCTTCAATTGACAAAGAGATTTCAGAATGCACCTTAGCTTAGGGACTTTTCCGTTCGTTTCTCTCAACATTTGAGTTAGTAGGATAATTATTGACATTTAAAGCTGATGATGAGCTTTCGCATCTCTCTCCATCAATCACCATCAAGCAAAGATTGGAAAAATAATTTTCTTATTTATCGGATGATGAAGATTCATCAAAGTCGCTCCACATGGCTGGAAAGGCCTTGTTCTTCTTTCCAAATTTCTTCTTGAATATGTCCTTCTTGTATTTAGGATAGGACAATTGGATATGACCCTTCTCTCCATAGCCAAATCACTTGATGTCTTTGATGTATTATTTCTTTTTATCATTCCTCAGCTTCTCCTCTATGCTGAGTTGGCTGCTTTTTGCTAGAAAACTTCTTCTTGTTGAATCTCCCATCTTTCTTAATAAAGTGCTTGAATTTTCTGGTCAACAATGCTATTTTTTCATTTAAGTATTCTTATGAGCTTTCATCAGATGAATCAGCTATAACAACAATTGCTCTTCTCTCCTTCTCTTTGCTAGTTAATTAAGACAGTTATTGAACATGCAGCATATCAATAAGGAATTTCAAAACTTAAAATTAGCTTAAAGGATCTCCAATGCATGTCATGATTGATATTATCTAAGTAAAAACATTCCATAGATGCTGATAGGTTCATAAAACTTATAAAAGAAACCTAGCATCTAAGTTTAGGAAGTTACAAGTTGACACATTCTTCTCTTTCTCTCTTGGATGTGACGTTCCCTTAGAGCAATTTGGTAGAACTTTGTTAGCACAATCCTCCAAACTAGGATAGCCCCTATGATTGATCCACTAGGATCTTCACCGATAAAAACCTCGTAGAGGTAGAACCCGTTAGTAGATAACAGCTGATAGATGGCTCGAAGACTAACTTGAAAATATAAACTGAGAAGGCTCTCTTCAAATGGAAAGAGCCTTCTAAAGAAATTCTTCATTGTTTGGAGAAACTCGTGAAGGATCTCGCACAATGAATGAAGAAAGAGATGTCAAACTCAGAGAGAAAAGCTGAGCTGAAGTGTGTAAAACAAAGAGAATGGAGGCCCATATATAGGGAAAAGGGGCAGTGTTAGACTCCCCCTAAAACTTAATTTGGGATGGGAATATATTCATCCCACAGGCGATTAGCCATGAGGTCACTTAGACCCGTGGGCTAACCAGTGACCCCTTATCACAAGTTAAGCCTTAGCGGGCTTGCCTTGTACCGCAAACACCCACAAGCCCAAGCTTAAGGGTTTGCGGGCTTACCCCACGCACTAGCAGCCCGTGAGCTTTTTAGCTCCCGAGGAAGCTACGTAGGCCGCACTCTAAATAATTTTGTTTATTTCGGGCCCACTCGCAACGGGAAAAATTCTCTTGCTCCGCTCCGTGCACGTTTCCCTATTTTTCTCTTTATTCCTTTTAGTTATTAATTTGGTCCAACCAATTAATACTTCTTCTAATGAATTCGATAAAAAAATATTCTTTGCATAGACCCAGTCTATAGGTTCTTTACTTAGTCTGGTAAAGACCCAAAGTGTGTGACCTCATAGGATCCCAAAGTATTTAGCCGCTAGATGTTAACCTAAACTTGGCTTCCCATCCGGGAACCTTAGGTTTAGTGTTCCAGATTGATATGGAACCCAATAGCTCTATACGATCAAATGGGCTTTCTAGCAAAGGTGAATGATCCCCCGATACTAGGAATGTCAAGTGCTTGTAACTTGATCCGATCTGGCAGTAGTAACCAATATAATACACTCCTTCCATCAGGTTAAGTACCATCTAGTTTATAGAGCTCGAATTAAGTGTTAGCTCATGTAATAGCCATAGCTATCCTGGAATTAGACTTGTTCACGAAGAACACCACTCGGCCATTATGTTCAAGATTGACTAGAAACCTGTTCTATCAATCTTATACTCTGATCAGAGGTTTATGAGTGTTTCACTTCAATAAGGGGCCCTAAGGTACATCTCCCCATTATATGACTATATCAGGAGCGATGGATCCCATCTTAACTACACAGCTTACCAACATGTGATCATCGCTATACCCATAATTACCCATGTCATCATGATTACTAGGGTATGAATAAGTATGACCCAAAGTATAGTAACTCCTACACAAGGTAACTAGTATCTTAGGTCTGAGAATACTTGTACTGTTACTGCAATAAGACATGACACCAACACACGGACATAGTTATTTCCGAGTGTCTATCTTATAGTAGTCTCCAATGTAGTACCCCGAATACATTCATGTGTTAACTCAAGGTACCACCTTCAGCTCGTGAGATCAGCTTCTTGGATCTAATCCACGGAGTATGCCTACACTTGCTAGTCTATCCATTCCATTAATGTCTAGCCTCAATGAAACTATGACTAGGGATATTTAGACTATTCATAGTAACACGTATGTGTAGTTCTCACACCACATAGCTCCCACTATGCCCTCGCACTTTTACTCTATGAAGTGTCAGGGTCTTTGTCTCATCAATGTGCATATACATATTAAATATTATACATATATGATACCAGCAAGATACATTAATAAATAGAAAGCACTAATAAGCAACTAAGATACCTTAATTATTATTAATAATAATTCGAAAATCGTTTGTACATTATAACTAATAAAGATATATCACCCTAATTTCCTCTAGAGCTTATATCATGTCTAACACCATTGTTATTGCAATAGACTGCTATTGTATTTACAGCGCTGGACACCACATAGAGATCACCAATAAATCCCTTAAGTCAGAAAGCTTGCTTCGTCGCTTCTAAAGCAACTATTTACTCAGATTCTGTGGTGGAATTGGTAGTTGTATCTTGTTTGAAACTTTTCCAAAGAACTACCCATCTATTTAACATAAATACATATCCCAATTGGGACCCATAATCATCTCTATCAGATATCCCTCCAAAGAAAGATCATCTTCTCCATATACTAAAAACATATCCTTACTCCTACGTAAGTACTTAAGGATTGTTTTAACGACCATCTAGTGCTTCTCACTTGGGTTAGATTGAAATCTGCTCGTGACTCTCAACACATGTGAGACGTCAAGCCGAGTGCATACCATAGCATACATGATAGATCCTATCACTGAGGTACAAGGTATTCCATTCATGCGTAGTCTCTCCACTTGTGTTCTCGGACACTCAGATTTTGAAAGGTTAATCCTGTGAGATATTGGGAGATAACCCTTTCTTGAATGCTCAAGGTAAAATTTAGCCAAAATCTTATCATTATATGTACTTTACGAAAGACCTAGCAGCCTTCTGGATCTATCTCTGTAGATTTATATACCAAGTATAAAGCTGCTTCTTCAAGGTCTTTCATGGAGAACTTCTTTGATAACTATGACTTAATTGTTTAAAGAAAAGGAATATCGTTTCCTATAGGTAATATGTCATCGACATATAATACAAGGAAAACGACTGCACTCCCACTACCCTTCTTATATACACAGGGCTCATTAGCATTTGAGACAAAACCAATTTCTCAGATTGTCTCCTCAAACCTAATATTCCTACTCCTTGATGCTTGCTCAAGTCCATTAATGGACTTCTGCAACATGTATACCTTCGGGCCATCCTTGGATGTAAAACCCTTGGGTTGTGCCATATACACATCCCTGTCTAACTTCCCATTAAGAAATTCTATTTTCACATCCATATGCCAAATCTCATAATCGTAATGAGCGACTAAATGGCAAGGAGTGTCCTAATAGGCTTCAGCATGGCCACCGGTGAAAAGGTTTCATCATAGTCATTGCCTTCTTTTTTACTATAACCTCTTACAACCATCCTTGCTTTATAGGTAACTATACTACCATCCATGTCAATTTTCTTCTTGAAAATCCACTTGCATCCTATGGGCCTAATCCCACTTGGAGCATCAATCAAGCTCCAAACTTGATTTTCATACATTAATTACATCTCTAACCTCATGGCTGCAAACCATTTATCAAATTCTGAGCGTTCCATTACCTCCTTGTAAGTCCTAGGCTCATCATCTTCCATAAGGAAGAGATGTTTATCATCAGTGATGAGAAACTTGTATCGCTCGGGAGCGATTAGAGCCCGGCCTGACCTACGCAATGTCGGTGTTATAGTAGCCTTTCCATGCTTACACTATCTTGTGTAATAGGTGTAGAAATAATAAGTTGATTATCTATTTGATCTTTTTGAGTTCCTAACTAAAGATTTCTCCCACTAGCTTTGGCATGTACATGCTCTTTCTCAAGGAATTGACCATTTATGAAAGCAAGGACTTTTTGTTCCTTAAGATCATAGAAGGTATACCTTATAGTCTCCTTAGGGTAACCTATAAAAAACACCTATCAAACTTAGCACCCATCTTATCTAAACTCATCCTTTT
The DNA here is from genome assembly GCA_949673415.1 of Euphorbia schlechtendalii. Lineage (NCBI taxonomy): Eukaryota > Viridiplantae > Streptophyta > Magnoliopsida > Malpighiales > Euphorbiaceae > Euphorbia > Euphorbia schlechtendalii. The sequence continues at coordinate 29,818 of CATIWQ010155653.1, forward strand.
TATGTAAGTAAGACAACCCCAAAATCTTAGGTGAGAAAGAGCAGGTTTCTTACCATACCACAATTCGTATAGAGTTTGATCAACTGATTTAGAGGGCACTCTATTTAGAATAAAAACTATGCTCTCAAGTGCATAACCCCAAAAGGATCTGCTGAGTTCTGCTTGCCTCAACATGGACCGAACCATACCGAGTAGAGTTCAATTCCTCCTTTCTGACACTTTATTGTGTTGGGGTGTATAAGGAGGTGTCCACTAGGATAAAATACCATTATCTCTTTGATAATCTTGAAACTCTTAGCTTAAATATTCAACACCTCAATCATATCGAAGGGTCTTGTTACTTTTCCCAAGTTGTTTCTCTACTTCGGTTTTGAACTCTTTAAATATCTCAAAACTCTCAGACTTATGCCTCATAAGGTACAAATACCCATATCGCAAGTAATCATCGATAAAAGTTATGAAGTAGATGAAACCATCGTGTGTCTTAACACTCATTAGACCAAATAGGTCAGAATGTATTATTTCCAAAGGACTAGTGGCATGCTAACCCTTTCCTTTGAATGGTTTCTTAGTTATCTTCCACTTTAAACAAGGTTCGCACGCACCATAGGATTCCCATTCCATTGGGCCTAAGTCTCCACATTTGTGTAACTTTGTTAAGCGAGTCTCATTTATATGGCCTAGATGACAGTGGCATAAGTATGAGAATTTTTCATTATCTAATCTCTATTTCTTAAAAATGTTCATAATTAGAATTTCAATTTTAGTATCTAGAACATAAATGCCATCAACAGATATTCCACAAGCATAAAGAACATTATTACGTCGAATTTGACATTTATTATTAGAAAATAAAATTTCAAATCTCTATGTTTCTAAACATGCAAAAGAAATAATTTTCTTAGTGACAACAGGGATATAATAGCAATTGTTCAAAACTATGCCACTAGGCAAACGAAGCTATACATCCCTACTGATGTAGTAGTAACCCGTTCTCCATTTCTAACTCTTAAGTACATTTCCCTCTTTGTAAGCTTCCTATTGTTTCGCAATCCCTACATAGAAGTATAGATATGAGTACCACAACCAGTATACAATACCCAGGTTGATTCATAGGGAACTGTAGAAAAACTCTCTAGTATGAACATACCTCTATATATTTGAGTCACAGCTATCAACATCCGATGAGCTTGTTTTAAGAGAAACATTTCCCCTCTATAATTCTAACTTCCTCATGAGCTTTCTTTTGACTTTTAAACCTTTTAGTTTCTTCAACTTAACATCCTCGGCACTTGCGTGCTTTTTGAGTTTAGTTCTAAACTCAATCTCATAAATCTTGAGTAAGTCCATAAGTTGAGTCAAGGTACAATAGGGAGAACACTCCTTAAGAAATTTTGAAGGAATCATATTTATTAGGTAATACCCTCAATACCATAATTCCCAAGGACTGCCCACTGCACTTAACTCCCAACTCTCTCAATTTCTCTGAGTTATCATAAATGTTCATAACCAACTCTACTTCTGAGGTGTCTCCTCGCAATCTACTATGAAACAATTTATTTTCTACACTTTCCATTGATTTGAGATGATGAATCATGGTCACGAGATCCAACCCTTTGTACAATAGTGCGTATTTTAGAGCATGTGGTCTAACATGAGTTTTTCAACAAACTCATAGTTTCCCTTGTGCTCCTCATGATTATTTATCTCACATGCAAAAGCATTATTGTAGGGATGTTTAGGATTCGGATTAGTCAAAACATAAATTAGGTAGTAGTTTTGAAGAACATCTCTAACAATCTCAAACCACTCATTGAAGTTATAAACATCATATTTTATGTCAATAAGAGGGCCGATATCAATGTGAGTGTTTTCATTAGTGATTATATTCAACCTAGATATAAGATAGAATTTGTTTAGACATTAGTATATCTACATGCATTTAATATAAGGTCTTTAATTAAACACATAATTCCTACTATTTTCTCGACATTCAAATAGCCCCTTCTATTTAAATATGAGAAATTTGGTTCAACCAATTTTCCTAGTAGGTATCATCCATAGCCACTCCTCATGACCCCTGCTATAGCAGGTCAAGCCATAATAAGATAACCATGGTAGGAACCCATCCATTTGCATCTCATGCAATTGCTAATCCATTTGAGTTCCCTTTCTCGAGACGTGGACACCGAATTGTACAACTCCTCAAATGTGTCTCCAATCTGGCATTAGCTCCAATGATATAGACAACTAACCCATTTTGGTTAAGGCACTAACCCCATCTAGTCTCATGACCAAACACATGTTAAGGGAAGGAATGTTGTACATGTACATACATTCGTTAATAAGGTTCTTATCATGACTTGTGACGGGAAGACTATCTATTGCCTTAATATTGTTATATAGATTTTATTGGTGTCGCTGGTCTCGCCGTAGTCTAGGTCTTATATGATGGATATGATTATGAAAATAATAATTCTAGGCTATTTGGAATCATTAACTCTAAGGGAACATGCTCAAGACTGGTATATCATAATCATTCCATTATGCCAAGACTCCACATAGCATGCAAAAAAACAGGGTCCATGTTTAAGTTATTACAACAATGTTTACAAGTTTTAATTTAACAACTTAAACCATATTTTGTAAAACCATATGCAGAATCCAATTCCCATACTAGAAATCAACTAAGTCATAAAAGTCCCTTAGGTACTTTTGAATCAAATACTGATGGAGATTTCCAAGTAGGTGAGGCCCCCTTAAAGTGGCAGCCAAGTCCAATCCTTGCCAAAATAACCATAGACACTTCGATTCGTTATACCATGGACAACTATGATTTAAATATTTCATTCTTTAATTGAGCGAAGTACTAGATGACCCTCAATTAAAGCATTTACATGTGTGATAAAATATTGATAATTAATATGATAATCACCTAGACTAAGTTTGAGCAAAATCTTAATCTAGTTATCACATTATTTTCTATAACAGGAATTGAAACCTAAATCATGCATAGCATACTTTAATCAATTCATAGAAAATATCTTTTTAACATATTATAATCAATCATGCATAGCATAAGGCAGGCTCTGATACCATTACTGGTTAATTAAGACAGTTATTGAGCACGCATCATAGCAAGGTAAAATTTCAAAACTTAATATTAACCTAAAGGATCTCCTAAGCATGTCATTAATGATATTATCCAAGTTAAAACATTCCATAGATGCTTATAGGTTCATAAAACTTATAAAAGAAACCTAGCATCTAAGTTTAGGTAGTTACCAGTTGATGGGTGCTTCGCTTTCTCTTTTGGATGAGGCATTCCCTTAGAGTGATTCGGTAGAACTTTGTTAGCACAATCCTCCAAACTAGGATAGCCTCTATGATTGATCCACACGGATCTTCACCGACCAAAACCTCGTAGAGGTAGAACCTGTTAGTAGACAGCAGCTGTTACACCACTCGAAGATCAACCCGAAAATATAAACTGAGAAGGCTCTCTTCAATTAGAAAGATCCTTCTAAAGAAATTCTTCATTGTTTGGAGAAACTCGGGAAGGATCTCGAACAATGAATGAAGAAAGAGATGTCAAACTCAGAGAGAAAAGCTGAGCTGAAGTGTGTAAAAAAGAGAATGGGGGGCCCATATATAGGGAAAAGGGGGAAGTGTTCGACTCCCCATAAAACTCAATATGGGATGGGAATATTCACCTCCCACAAGCGAGTTAGCCACGAGGGTCACTCAGACCCGCGGGCTAACCCGTGGCCCTTTATCACAAGGCAAGCCATGGCGGGTTTGCCTTGTGCCATAAGCATGGGCTTGCTAGCCCTCCCGCAAGCCCATGCTTGTGGCACAAGGCAAGCCCGCGCAAGGGCTGCCATGGGTAGTGCTTGTGGGCTTGTAGCTCGCTAGTGCACTAGTATACCCCGTGCGCTAGTGGCCCGTGAGCTTTTTAGCTTGCTAGTTGTTCGCCACTTTTCTACTGATAAGTTTAATAACTTGTTCACAAGATTTTGGCTTTAAAGTATAGGTGTTGTCAATAACACTTATCAAATAGAAAAATGATAATAATTGCAACTATACAGTTGCGATGTAGTTTTAAAAGATATCGATCCCACAAGGAAGGAACCAACTCTAAAGATCAACAAGAGTAACGGAATAAAAGAAAATAATGTAATTTAGTTTGGAGGATTGGAATGATGGATGGATAGAAAAATGTCTGAAAGATTAGAATGAGATAAAAAGTATATAGATATTCCCTATGAATAAGTATAGCAAAGAAAACATGCAAAATGATCAAAGATATTATGTTCACCAAATAATTTAACAGATTCGGTTCTAAACACTTAGATATTCAATTATTCACCAAAGAGCAACACATGAAATGTCTTTTCTAAATCTAGAGCAAACGAATTAAGATGATTATATAAACCTGTATGACAATATTACTATGCTTAGTACGGCTCGCTCTCACATAGCCATATTTAGCAAGTTACCATTCCAAAAATTTTGGCTCACTAAATAGCATTATAATCACAGATCTAGTGATCATACACAATCTCGTTAACCCCAAAACTACTCTTAAACTTAACTCAAAAGCATATAACTTGATTAATATAAAAGACTCAACACGAAATACACATTGTGACACATAGACATATCATAAACTTCGAAATAGAAAGTATAAGTAGAAAGCAAAGCAAAGTTGTAAGGTATGCAAGTGAAAGCTAAAGTTGATCAAACCATATCCACTCTCTAATGGGATTGTCAATTCCCGCAATTCCTGCGTCTTCTTTGAATTTGGTCTCGACTCGTACAGAACCTCCGCTAGGATGCTATTCTTTGTGAATATCGAACAAACGAATATTGAAGAATGAAAACTTCTATTGATAAGTGATTTGCAATTACACTTATACAACAATAGCTCGAATATGTAGAGAAATCTAGTGATAAAAATAGGGTTCGAATCACTTATACATTTTCTCGCTAGCACTTACAAATGTAGTGAAATCTAGATATTTTTATTCTCTATCTATGCACATATGTTTATCACTTTATCCACCACTTGTTCCACAAAATTGGTGAGTTTGGAGCCCTATTTATGGAGTATGAAGGGTTGCAACTATCCAAACGAAGAGTTGTGTCCATTGGCTAAAGATTGCACCACTTCATTGTGATTGGATGAGAAGCTTTATCCTTATCCACATTGGAAAGGCACCTTTTCAAGATTGGTTGACTTCTAAAAGGTATCTTTTCGTTTAGCAGTTGATTGAGATTTATCATTCTTATCTGGCGGTTGATAGTTGAGAAGAGTTGACCAAAAAACTGTTAATGTCGCGACTGCGAAGTATATGTCGTGACCGTGAATACTTGGTTGGTAACTTTCTATTCTAAAGAATACTAAGTCGCAACCGTGAATGGTTGTTGCGATCGTGAATTGTGTTTTTCTTCAGAATCCTTCTTGCAAATTTACCAATATTTGACAGTTTCGATCCTAAGCCAAATCCTTAAGTTCCATGCATCTTTTTACACCTTTTTCACTCTCTTTTTATAGATTTCCAACTTTAATCATTTTACCACTAAGATTTACCTAGTACCTGCATTTGCATCAAAAACAACTACATACCACATGAAATCTTTTATATGAAGTATAAAAATGACTTAAACTATGGTGTTTAATGTGTAAAATTATTATGATAATAAGTGTAATTATACACTTATCATGCCCCCACACTTAACTTTTGCCTTGTCCTCAGGGTAAATTCAACATAAGTGTATAAATTTACTATCCAAGTTTGTACTTTATTTGGCTAAAGATGACTGTAGTGAGTACCACATTCCCACATTGCATAAGATTCAAGTAGAAGTCTGAAAGTCCCACAAATTAGTAATGTGCAATTTATATAGTATAGTTGGATACCTTTGCTCTTAATGGAGGTTCAACCAAATTGCATCTTCATATAAGCGTTATATGCATACTCGAAAATTTCATTCTCTTAAGTATAGTATAAAGTATAAAGGACATAAAAAGCACGCTTTGAATAATTTTCTCTCAAGGCATTTTTAGGTAACCTAGGATGCTAAAAACACACTTAGTGGTTGCATTTTATGCTCCATGCCACTCTCCCCTTTTTTCAGTGGTTGCATTTTATGCTCCATACCACTCTCTCATTTTTTTCTTTTAAGCATATGTTTTTTAAGTACTTTGTACTTTGCACCCATTTTTAGTGCTATGCTATTTTTCTTTTTTCACTCATTGAATGGTTGTAGTTTCTGCTCCGAACTATTCCTCACCTTTTGCATAACTCATTAGTAATCCTCTCTTTCTTTTGATTTTTCACTCTTAATACCCTCATCCTTTATTGATCAATTTCAAAGTATTATGGCTATAGTTTCCCAACACTTTAAACACACTCAATACTTATAGAACTTATTCGAGATTTACATATAAAACTCATAGTAAGAATATCACTAGATATTACTCTACTTAAACTTATCAGAAGCATTAAACTAAAACTATATAACTTATACTAATTCATGTTGCATTGAAATATATATCGAAACTTACTTGGAATGTTGCTTTCGAATATTACTCACCACTAATCCTTACCAAATTGATAAATGTTGTGCTAAAAATGCTCAATTTCAACATGCACTTAAATTTTACACTAACATCAAACTTGTAATACCTAACATTCACAATAACCTTATTCAAATGTTGGTAAAATATAACAATGGATAATGTATAAATAACAAAAATTTTCAAATTCTTCAATTTTTTTAATTTTATTCAATTTTTTTGGATTTTTGGGATTTACAATTGACCCCCATTGTAAAGAACACAATGTCCTCATTGTGGAAGACTTTATTTAATTGAAAATCTAAAAACTAACAACTAGTCTAAAACACAAAACTTAAAAGAAAATAAAAATAAAAGAAAAATAATTTGAACCCATTTTATTCTTCGGAACTTGAATCTGGATGGCTCGGCGAGATTTCCAATTTCTACATTCTAAAATATGTATTCAACTTCTGGTTGAATGAAATGTTGGATTTTATCAGTTGACGAACATCTTGCTGTATTGTTGTTAAGTCCAAGCATGCTTGGTCGACATCTTTTACAAACTTTCCTCTCCAAGTATTATTTGTACTTCCCGAGGCTTGAATTACTACTCTCGAATTTAACTTCATCAACATCTTCTTCATCGGGTTAGTTTTCTCAAGTAGTAGATTCTTTCATCTATCTAAGCTTCCTTACCCTTACTGTATATGGTAGAAACGTAAACTTTCCTCTTTCTTCTTTAACCAATCATGCTCTCTTCATATACACTCCTCCCATAAAATTCAGTTTCTCCCTTGGATTATATTGGTACGGTAATTGGTTCTTTGCCCCCAAAATTAACCCACAAATTGTATTTACGCCTCCAACTCTAACCTTTTTATGTATAGTCAGACTAGTGATGGACTCCAAAATATAAATCGAAAACTTTGGTCGAAATTGAGACACTGTGCACTCCAATATTTCCAAGTCTTTCATTAACACTTTAGTTGTTTCATGTCGAAAGAAAAAACTTTAAGAAATAAACTTGTGAAGATAGAGACGGCTTTTACTTCTGATGTTCTTGTTCGATGAGTTCTTGACATCGTATCGATCCAATCCCGTTAAGTCAGTCCAAACATCTGTTAATTCATAATCTTCATCTTTCTCAATCTCATCAAAATTTTCTCCCAAACCAAACCATTTGAATAAATCCATCATTGTGAATTTATATTCTTCTCCTGCATTCCCGAATTTCTTTTTCAAGATATTCCCATCTTCAGCAACAGTAACCAAGAACTCGAGGACCGATTCCTAGATAAAAGGAAATTGCATATTCACAAACTTCTCCAATCCAAAAAGTGAAAAATACTCCTCTACTTCCGCATGAATCCCAGCATCAATAAAAAAAGTAGGATAGTAGAAAATCATACCGTGAAATGGAATTCAAGAATTTTGAAACACAGATTTGAAAGATAGAAAACTTGTTTTTGCAAAGGATTGAGATTATGAAAAAGAGTTTTTGTGAAATCAAGCTAGGAAAAGAGGTTATTTATATAGAAAATAGGGTATTAATTGCTTTTCCAATGGATATATATCAAATATAACGATTAAAATATAGCTGTTACAGCAGTAACCACTGTGCAGATCGCGAAGGTTAGTTGCTATCGTGACTCTCTCTTATACAGAAACAGAGAGTATATATCAAACTGATCACGAGCGCAATGTATGTCGTGGTCATGATATGTCAAAATCCAAAAGTTTTTATTCTTTTCTTTTATTTGAAAAACTATACTAGTACATAAAAATATACTACTATATTATACTATATATTTTAGGAAAATATAAGAGATTTAAGTATCGATGTAGTTTTTCAATCCCTCGACTTCATATTCATGGATGAAATCTAACTTAACAACCTCTTGGATGCAAGCATCAATTAAGTCAAGTTTCATGCATATATCTTCATCCATTGGATATTTATCAGCTTTACCCATGTTAAATTCAACAGTATCGTCTCCTATCCTTAACTTAATTTTGCCTTCCGAAACATCTATTAATGCTTTGCCAGTATGCATAAAAGTTCTTCCTAAGATTATAGGACACTTTTCATCATATTCAAAATCTAGCACAACAAAGTCTATTGGAAAAACATATTTATCCACTTTAACTAGCACATCTTCTATTATGCCATAAGGACGTTTAATAGACTGGTCGGCCAATTGCAAGACCATGTTTGTCCTTTTAACTTCATCATCAAGCTTCAACTCTTTGAAGATCGATAAAGGTATAAGGTTTATACTAGCCCCAAGATCACATTAATAGTTTGGAAAAGAAATGTTTCCAAGTTTGCACGGAATTGTGAAACTTCCTGGATCTTTAAGTTTAGTGGGCATTGTAGAGGTTATTATTTTGCTACAATCTTTAGTTAAAGATACTTTTGATATTCCTTTTAAACTACGTTTTTGAGATAAAAGTTCTTTTATAAACTTACCGTAGTTAGGAATCTGAGTAATGGCTTCAATGAATGAGAGATTAATTTCCAAACCTTTAAGTTTGTTTATGAATTTGATGAATTGCTTATCTTCATTTTTCTTCTTCATTCTATGTGGAAATGGTGGTTGAGGGGGATTAACCTTTCCAGATTTAGGTTGTTCATCCACTACTGCTTTATTATCAAATTTACTCGGATATTCATCCGGTACTTCAACAACATCACCATTAGCAAGCATACCTGAAGGATTTGCATTAACTAGTAATTTACCACTATGAAGGGCTATAGCATGCACAATTTCCTTAGGATTTCCTTCTGTGTTACTAGGTAGATGGCCTTTTCCCCTAGATGGAATAACACTCGCTAATTTACCAACTTGTATTTCCAAATTATGAATGGAAGATGATTGATTTTTAAACATTTGATCCATCTTATTCTCTAAATTTTTTGTAACATTCTTCCGACTCTGATTGTTTATTACAAACTCCCTTTAGAAACTTATCTATTTTACTTGTTAATTGCCCTATTCTATCAATACTCTGGTAATTGTTTTGTTGATTATCACCATACTTCCAATTAGAATTCCTATAGTTATTTCCATTATTGCCATAAGAAATCCGAACATAACTTAATTTCTCTCCTACAAATGGGTTAAAGTTACACTGAAAAGTAGTGTGTCCGGTTTGACCACAATTTTCACATGTCAAAGGGTTATTCTTACTTATATGCATATTATCTAAGTTATTAGATAAAGCAGATATTTATGCTTGCATAACAATACTAGAATTTAATTCATTGACCTTTTTAACAAAACTAGAGGATGTAGATGCAGCATGTGAATGAGTAGGATTCGTAATACTTACTTGTGCTCTCTCCACTGGCCACATACTATTGTTACTTGCAATATCTTCTGAAAGATCAAAAGCTTCTTGACTAGTTTTCTTCATAAGAGATCCCGCAGCCATAGCATCAATCGCTCCTCTTGTTGCGTGATTTATTCCATTGTGGAAAGTTTGCAGAATCACATTTTGAGGTAAACCCTGTTGAGGAAAAACTCGTTGAAGTTTCTTATAATGTTCCCAGGCTTCGTATAAGGATTCACTATCTTTCTGGGTAAAGGAAGTGATTTCTTTAATGAGTCTTGCAGTTTTTGCTAAAGGAAAATATTTAGTCAGAAAGGCTTGGGCTAATTGGTTCCAAGTAGTGATTGAATTTGGGGGGTAATGAATTCAACCAAACTTTCACTTTATCATGGAGTGTAAATGGGAATAAGCAAAGTTTAACTGCTTCATCAGGAACATTGAGCATATTGAAAGTATCACAGACTTCTACAAAGTTTGCAATGTGAGAATTTGGATTTTCATTGGGTAGACCATAGTACTGCACATTGTTGCTAATCATTTGAAGTAATGCTGGTTTTATTTCAAATTGATTTGCTGCAATTGGTGGTCTAGCAATTCCTTGATTGTTACCATTGATGGTCGGAATGACATAATCCATAAGCCTTGGTTGAGGCGGAATTGGATCTAGATTTGGATTTTCAACTCGGTCTTGATCATCATCCATCCTTCTTACTTGTCTCTTATATTTTTGTTTCCTTATCCTACCAAATCGTTCTATTTCTAATTCAAAAGATGCCAAACTTTCTCCCGAACTACGCGTACTTGGCATGCACATGCTAGAAAGAAATCTCAATGAATAAGAAGAAAAATATGTTAATAACAAGATATAATTTCTAAAATAAAAACAAAAATAAAATTAAATGTAAATGTAAATGACATGTAAAATATAATTGCCCCGTTCTTAGCAATTTAATCTCTAGAATGCACTTACCTTCCCTGGCAATGGCGCCAAAAGCTTGTTCGCCACATTTCAACTGATAAGTTTGATAACTTGTTCGCAAGAATTTAGCTTTAAAGTATAGGTGTTGTCAATACCACTTATCAAATAGAAAAATGATGATAACTGCAAGTATATAGTTGCGATGTAGTTTTAAAAGATATAATCCCACAGGGAAGGAACCAGCTCTAAAGATCAATAAGAGGAACGGAATAAAAGAAAATAATGTAATTTAGTTTGGAGGATTAGAATTATGGATGGATAGACAAATGTATGAAAGATTAGAAAAGATAAAAAGTATATAGATATTCCCTATGAACAAGTATAGCAAAGAAAACATGCAAAATCATCAAAGATAGTACGTACACTAGATTAATTTAACAAATTCGGTTCTAAACACTTAGATATTCAATTATTCATCGCAAAGCAACACATGAAATGACTTTTCTAAACCTAGTGCAAACTAATTAAGATAATTATATAAACTTGGATGACAAATTACTATGCTTAGTATAGGTCGCACTCACATAGCTATATTTAGCATGTTACCATTGCAAAATGTTGGCTCACTAAACAGTGTTATAATCACAGATCCAGTGATCATACATAATCTCGTTAACCTCAAAACTACTCTTGAAGTTAACTCAAAAGCATATAACTTGATTAATATAAAAGACTCAACAAAAAATACACATTATGACACATAGACATATCATAAACTTGGAAATAGAAAGTATAAGTAGAAAGCAAAGCAAATTTGTAAGGTATGCAAGTGAAAGCTAAAGTTGATCAAATTGTATCCACTCATTAATGGGAGTCATCAATTCTCGCAATTCCTGCTTCTGCTTTGAATTCGGTCTCGACTCGTACAGAACCTCCGCTAGGATGCTATTCTTTGTGAATATCGAACAAATGAATGTTGAAGAACGAAAACTTTTATTGATAAGTGATTTGCAATTACACTTATACAACAATCGCTCGAATATGTAGAGAAATCTAGTAATCAAAATAGGGTTCGAATCACTTATACATTTTCTCTCTAACACTTACGAATGTAGTGAAATCTAGATATTTTTATTCTCTATCTATGCACACACGTCTATCATGCCATGCACCACTTTATCCACCACTTGTTTCACCAAATTGGTGAGTTTGGAGCTCTATTTATAGAGTAAGAAGGGTTGCGTCTATCCAAACGAAGAGTCATGTCCATTGGTGATATATTGCATCACTTCATTGTGACTGGATGAGAAGCTATATCCTTATCCACAATGGAAAAGCACATTTTCATGATTGGTTGACTTCCAAAAGGTGTCTTTTCATTTGGTAGTTGATAGCAGTTGATCATTCTTATCTGGCGGTTAATAGTTGAGAAGAGTTTACCAAAAAACACTCAATGTCACAACCGCAAAGTACATGTGTCGACCATGAATACTTGGTTGGCAACAATCTGTTCTGAAGAATACTAAGTCACGACCGTGAATGGTTGTCGTGACCGTGAATTGTGTTTTTCTTTAGAATCCTTCTTGTAACTTTACCAATCTTTAACAACTTCGATGCTAAGCTAAATCCTTATGTTCTACGCATCTTTTTGCACATTTTTCACTCTTTTTTTTTTATAGATTTCCAACTTTAATCATTTTACCTCCAAGATTTACCTAGTAACTGCATTTGCATAAAAAACAACTACATACCACTTGAAATTTTTTATATGAAGTATAAAAATGACTTAAACTATGGTGTTTAATATGTAAAATTATTATGATAATAAGTGTAATTATACACTTATCATGCGGCAGCCATGTAGGCCCCACTCTGAACGTTCATTGTTCATTTGGGGCCCACTCGCAACAGGAAAAATTCCCTTACTTTGCTCTGTGCACTTTTCCCTATTTTTCTTTTTATTCCCTTTAATTATTAATTTGGTCTAACCAATTAATAATTTTCTAACCAATTCGACAAACAAATATTCTCAACATAGACCCAGTCTACGGGTTCTTTACTTAATCCGGTAAAGACCCAAAGTGTGTGTTCTCGTAGGATCTCGAAGTATACAACTACTAGAGGTTAACCTAAACTTAGCTTCCCATCTGGGAACCTTTAGGCTCAGTGTTCCAAACTGATATGGAACCCGATAGCTCTAGACTATTAAATGGGCCTTTTAACAAAGGTGTATGATCCCCCGATACTTGGAACATCATGTGCTTGTGATTTGATCCGGTTCTGCAGTAGTAACCAATAAAATACACTCCTTCCATCAAGTTAAGTACCATGTAGTTTATTGAGCTCGAATTAATTGTCAGCTCATGTTATAGTCGTAGCTATCCTAGAATTATCTTATTCACGAAGAACACCACTCAGCCATTTTGTATCAAGATTGACTAGAAACTCGTTCTATAAATCTTATAATTTGATCAGAGGTTTATGAGTGTGTCACTTCAACAAGGGGCCCTAATGTACATCTCCCATTATATGACTATATCAGGAGCGATGGATCCCATCTTGACTACTCTGCTTACCCACATATGATCATCACTATACCAGTAATCACACGTATCATCTTGATTTCCAGGGTATGAATAAGTATGACCCAAAGTATAACAACTCTTATATAAGGTAACCAGTATCTCCGGTCTGAGGATACTTGTACTGCTACTGCAATAAGACATGACACCAACACATTGATATAGTTATTTCTAAGTTTCTGTCTTATAGCGGTCTCCAATGTTTTACCCGAATACATTCATGTGTTAACTCAAGGTACCACCTTCAGCTTGTGAGATCGGTTACTTGGATCTAATCCAAGGAGTAAGCCTAGACATGCTAATTTGTCTGTTACATTGATGTCCAGTCTCAATTAAACTATGACTAGGGATATTTAGACTATTCATAGTAACACATATGTGCAATTCTCACACCACATAATGTCCTCTCACTTTTATGCTATAAAGTAGTCATAGACTTTGTCTTATTAATGCGCATATATATAATACTATACATATATGATACTAGTGAGATACATAAACAAATTGAAAACGCTGATAAGCAACAAAGATGCCTTAATTATTATTATTAATAATCTAAAACCGTTTATACATTATAACTAATTAAGACAAATCACCCCAATTGCCTCTAGGGTGTACATCATGTCTAACACTCCTTCCCCTTGTTTTTCTTTGAATCATCATCATATTTTCTCAAGGACATCTCCTAAGTCAACAAGGTACCTATAAGCTCATCATAGCTACAGGTTTAAAGATCATGAGCTTTCTCGATTGTGCTCTTATTGACATCCCACTCCTTTGTGAAACTTCTTAGAATTTTCATTTACTATCTCTTCTTCGGTGAAGTTCTCCCCTAATCTCTTGAGTTTGTTATTGATGTTAATGAACCTAGTATTCATGGATTGAATACTCTCACTAGTACCAGCACATATTCCTTTATCATTAGGTTAATCTTGGTCTCCTTGACTTTCGCATCCAGATACCCTATTAAACTCAAACAAGTGTAACACACAATCATAGTAATTGATGGATGCCGCATTCACCTTGAGAAACTTTAAGTTAGCATCATCGTAGTCTTCTCGATCAATATGAAAAAGTTCCCCATTCCTCAAAATAATAAGAATTCGGGGTTTTAATTCAATGCCTAGCCATGCTCGCATGCTTTGCAATTGGATAAAATTTTTCATACATGTTTTCCAAAATGAGTAATGTTGGCCATCAAATAGTGGAGGTTGGTTACAGACATTCATTCTTTAAGAAGTGTCATCTACCCATGACCAGGTGTGTAGGAGGGATTATTATAAACCATTAGATCTTTATACTTAAGAGTTGTGAATTCTTAAGTTGAGCAACTACTCTGATACCACATATTGGTCCACTTAGCTTAAATAATCGTGCAAAGAGGGGTGAAAGCCAATTTAACTTGTTCTTTAGAATTTAAAAATATTTCACCAAGTTAATTTAATGTATGCTGAGTTAAATGTGCTTAGTGCAATACTAGCTAAAACATAAACCACTCAACTTGAGCTGACCTTGATTTGTTTACAAACTATGTTGAGTAAAATCTTACTCAGGTTAGGATATTTTTCTAGCAAATAAAAACAAAGAGATAATGATGATTTATGAGTGTAAACTACCAAAGATAAAAGATACGTTAAAGATAGAGAACACATCAATTTATCCTGGTTCGGCCCCTTAGCCTACTAGTCCCCGAACACCTTTTCTGAGCTTTAATCCATTAGTGTTCTTCCTTTAACTAATCGGAGAAGCCTTTAACAACGAGTATGAGAAATTACAGCAAGTACCTTCTAAGCTAACTACCTCTCAACTCAATTTAAGTACCCTTCTCAAACTAACTCACACAAATTTGTATAAAAAAGATTTCACATAGAGGAACTCAACTTATAGATCGTTGGTTCCTTTAATGATCATCTTAGCTAAAATCTGAGCCTAATTGATTTTTCTCTATTACAAATAGATTTGAAGATTGTTGTTTTCTTTGGATTGCTTGATTTTGAATTCTAAAGGCTATGAATGCTTTAACAAAGGTTTAGCTCTTTAGATATTCAAGGTGATTCACCAAGTTGTAAATGTCTGCTCAAGGCTCTATTTATAGGTTTATATTTTTGGAAGTAGCCATTGAAAACTTCTCATCTTGATTTACCTCTTAAAATCTCTTCTCTTTGCAGCTTTGAAATCTATCCGTTTGAAACAGATTTGTAGACATTTAGTGATGGTGATTTTGAATGTTGAGGTGCAAGATTAATCTGTTAATCTATTTCTCATCAAAGACTCTTTTCCTTCAAGCAATGTTGTTGAGAGAAATGCGCAAGATGCAATGTGTTGATCTGTGGTTGAATGCTTTTGGTGATGTTGTAGATGGCGCGGCGATGTTGGAAAAAGGCGAATGTCAGAGGATTCCTTTTTGACATGGCTTTTAGTGAGGATATCCCAACATTCCATATTTACATCTTTTGTAGGGATGAAAATGGGGCTTAATGTAGTGGGGAATGCATTCCTCATCTCCATACCCATTAAGGTTTCGGGGAAAGATTATTTCCCATATCCATATCCATTAAGGATTCGGGAATAATGTTTCCTCCATTTCCTCATCGGGGATTCTCCATTAGGTATCGGGGATTCCCCATTTCCCTGCTAAAAATAATATGTAACATATTGTCAAAGTTTCATATAATAAAAACTCTATCATTACTTATTAATTTTAAATAATCAAATTGTTTCAATGTTTAATGCTATATTTGAAGTCTTAATATAAATTTTAAAATTCGATCACATTACATAATAAATCTTCAGAAAATAAACATCAAACTTGAGATGTAATGTTCGACATTCAAAACAAGAATATAAATAAAAATATCAAAGTCAACAATATTTTGGTTCAGTTCCACATTGTTCTTCCATTTATATACAAAACCTTTAGAGAGTTACAAGGTTGGTAAAACAAAAATAAGACATGGTATAAAACTATAATATCCACATGCCATATAATATAAACTATAATTTTTATAAAATATAGAAAATATTTGGAGGTTTGGAGAATAATTTAGGGAATATTTGGGGATTCTCCAATCGGTATTGAATTCGATGATTTATCGAATTGGGGAGTTGTGAGCGAACAACATAGATGTGATGGGCCGAGAGAGCGCTAGGTGATAGGCGTAGTCCACCTTGGTGTTTTTGGTGAAAATTAAAAAGTATTGGGTCAAGGACCCAAAAGGTTGAAAAGAGAAAATGAAGTTGATTTAAATCGTCAAAACCCAAAATTGCTATCTCGTAGTTTAGAGTTATTTCCTAGATAAGCTCTTCAAGGAATTAAATGTTGGTTAATCAAGACAGTAATTGAACATGCAATCGTTGCAAGATGGAATTTCAAAACTTAAAATTAACCTATAGACCTCCTAAGAATGCCATGATTGAAACAATCTAAGTTAAAACAATCCATAAATACTTTTAGGTTTATAAAAAATATAAAAGAAGCCTAGCATCTAAAGATTGAAGCATTACCAATTGATGTGTGCTTTCTCTATTTTGGTAGTGATGTTTCCTTTGAGTATTTCAACATCACACCGTTAGCATGAATTTACAAACATGGAGAGCCTCTATGATTGATCCATAGAGATCTTGACCTACTAAAACCACGAGGATGAGGAACCCATTAGTAGACAGTAGCTTCTAGACCATGTTCTCCACTTTTCTACTGATAAGTTTAATAATTTGTTCGCAAGATTTGGCTATATATTAATGGTGCCAAAAACTTGTTCATGAAAAATATAGGTGTTGTTAGTACCTCTTATCAAATAGAAAAATGATGATAACTACAAGTATACAATTGTGATATAGTTTTAAAAGATATCGAACCCACAGGGAAGGAACCAAGTCTAAAGATCAATAAGGAAGATAGAATAAAGAAAATAAAATATATTTGATATGTTGGACAGGAGGGTTAGAATGAAGAATGAGTAAATATAGATATGAAAGATTAGAGAATCTAAATATATAGATTTTTCCTACGAAACAAGTATAGCAGAGAAAACATGCGAGTTCAACAAATATGTTATGATTCACTAAACTAATCTAACAACTTGGTTCAAAACATCCAGATGTTCAATTATTCATCGCAGACTAACATATGAAATAACTTTTCTAAACCTAGAGCAGACGAATTAAGACAATTATATAAACCTAGACAACGTCAATACTATGCTTAGTACAGGTCGCTCTCACATAGCTATATTTAGCAAGCTAACATTCCAAAAATGTTGGCTCGCTAAACAG